>CM060947.1:177881933-178146933 GCA_030765055.1 Mantis religiosa
TATGGTCTACTGGGAAAATATGAATCAGTTGGAGAATTTAATGTCATATCAGCATGTTGCTATTGTAGCTCAGTGGTAACGCAGCCATGGCTCAAATCCGAGTTATGGCATTAAATTTTTTACTTTTGATTTTACCTTACAAAGGGGCTAAATTCTCAAATGCAGAGAAATCTCACAAAGCCAGTGAATGATATAGTGCAATTCACAGCCAAGTGTTTTACACTGGTCTGTCATTGAAATTTAAAAAATAATTCGAAAAAATAGGTAAGCCGAAATAATTCCACAATTGTGTTGGACAAAGTACACGATTTTTAAAAATGTACCATCTATTTCAAAGTTCATGAATTATTTTTTTTATATAACAACCATCAGAGATAAAGTTTTAAATGCAGTCAATAATGTTCAGAACTTCCAGATTTTAAGCAGTCAACATTTCACAAACTGCTCTTAGAAATAAGTTAACATGATAGTAGACATGGACAGGGAGGACGTAATATATAAAGGTGCAAATATTTGAGAGCTGCATGTATGACATTACATGATAGTACTTTTGATTAAATTTGAGTAAATTGAATGTTTCTGTTATAAGATTTTTATATTTAAATCTCATGATGGGGCAAAATTGTTTTATTTTATAACTGTACATTAAGATTATCATTGCATTAAGAATGCCATTCACACTTCAAAACAAAATTTTGATTGGGTTATTGCTACAGCAGAAGAAAGGAAGTATTTCCACATGAATCACAACACCCTTGTATGGTTGGATATTTAATATTAAGTTTATATTCAGTAGTTAATAATTCTGGATAGAGTATAGAGCTTAAAACATGTTTGTTTCTGCATTTCACTCTTGAGTACATATTTGTCTCTTGTTCCATTTATATGCAGCTTTTAACATCTAAGGTCATATCAACACCTTTTGGCTATAAAACAATTGCTCATTGGCAATGATGTTCATTCCTTTATTATTGTGATAATTTTTGGTTTCATGTTAAGTTTTCTTAATGAACGTTAAATTTGCATGCATATTTACACTTATACTTACACTCACTCATACTTCCAGATTCTAAGTAGGACAGGGAATAATCATAATAATCATAATCCTTTATTCACCATTAAGCTTTCGTGAAGCAATTGTCCTAGCTTCCCTCTGAATATTTTATATGAAGTGCCAAAGTGAGAATTATAGTGAGAGCGTTAAAGCTTTAAAGAAATCAAAGTATTGATTTCTCATGAAACAGAAATGTTGAATAGTTAATGTTGATAACATCTGCATGCTGGTGCATAGAAGAAAAAATTGTAATTAATAAACAGTAATATAAACATTTACAATGGGTTATGAGATAAGTTTGAAGTAGTCTCATTGTAGTAATGCTATTCTATTATGTTCAGCATTTGTTAGCCTCTTAGGAAAATTCATAGAATAGGAAAAGTATAAAACATCAAATAAAAGTAAAATCTAAAATATCACTCATTCTGTCATTAAGCATTTTATATTTCTTGTGCATGTTAGCTGCATGCAATTTTGAAATTTGTGCTAGAGTATAAGGGTGTTCTGTGTCCTTGTATAATTACTTCTCTTTTCTTATATCACCCTTTGAATGATAATTTCCTTAAAGTTATGTTTATGAAATCAAAATTTTTATAGTATGAGACAGAAATGTGCTGAAAGTGTTGCAGAATCGGAAAAAAATCTCTCTTTCTAGAGCAGTCATGGTTTGTTCTAAGAAGGTTTACAAAGACATTTTCTAATATTAAATGATTATTAACCACCTGTCTTGGTGTGACAAAGTTAATAGAATGAATGTATTCTAGACAGATGAATTGAAATTCTAGACTTGGAATTCTTCAGCTTTATCTCTGTGTGCAAGCTTATTTCCTACCCTAAATTTTATTTTTTTATCCTATCTGATTTATTGTGCTGTTTTTCTTTCTTGGAATATAATGTAATATTTCTTGCATTTCTTCAAGAGGAAATGCTCTTTTGATGAATGTTGCTCTATGTTAGATGTAATCACATAAAAGGTCTTGAATTTGCCTTTTTGCAACTTAATAGTTTAGTGCTAGGTCAGTGTGCTGTTAGATATTGGTTTCTTTTGCATAATATTTTTTACTTCTGAGCTACATCAGTTTTGCTAAAGCCTTCAAAGAGGGATTCACACTACTGCCAAATGTATAACCACTTGCCAAAAGTTACACCTTAGAAATAATATCAGGTAATGAATGCAGCAAAAGTGAGAATCTTTGCATTGCGTGGTGTCCAGCATATTACTCAGATTTAGTCGTACAAAGTAAAATGTTATGTGTTGAATTCACATGACTTTCTTTACACACTATTGTTACAGAAGCGTATTATTCTTAGCTACTTCTTGTTAATACAAATCAATTTTCAGTTCACATTTACTACCTTATTTTACATTACAGTAAGTTAAGAATATCATGGTTTTGAAGAGCATGTTACATTATGGATTTGAAATGACGTGCTCTTTGCATGACTGCAAGAAAAAAACTATACTTCTGTTTCAAAAAAGTATAAGTTTTTTAAATTTCAAATCAAAATGGTTAAAAAAAATTGACAGAATTTGTGTTCAAGACCACAGTTTTATACTGTAAGATTTTGCCTGTCCTTTATGATTACCAACCATTCCAAAAGTCATTCAAATAAAGAGGACTTCATAGGCTTATGTCCAGAAAATTGAAGATGTACATTTCATTTGTCATGAAAATATATTAAGCATATGGTATTTTAATCAAAATAGTGACAATTTTTCCATGTAAAGAGTAGTTCAGGAAAGTGGGGGAATTTTCTTGAAAATCTTTGTATTTTATCTTATGAAGATGATGACTTAAATACTAAGTTTGACATTTAACCACTTTTTTGTTTGAGTAATGCTGTTCAAAAACACACACTGACCTTTTTCTCTAAAAATGCTTTGTATTTTTTTTTTTTTTTTTTTTTATTCAGGGAGTCTCAAAATATGTATTTCAGTTGAAATCTTGGTGTCAGATTTTTTGCTGGAATGCAATACTTCCTCTACTTACTCTAGGTAAGTAGTAGAGAAAGTAAAACTACAATACTTATGAAAATACATTTATAAACGTATAACTATGGAACAGAAAATATGTCTGAAATAGAAGTTATATAGTTGCTTTTAGTACCAGATGTGACTTCATTTTCTGAGAATATGAATGAGTTATTTCCTCTTCCAGTTTTTATTTATTTGCTAACCTGTATACAGGTGAATACAGCAAGTGTTCAACCTTGTCTCTTTACCAGTCATACTCCTATGTTCACAATATAGTTTTCTTAAACCTATTATGTGTTTCAAATGGGAAGAGTTCTGAACTCCAGCAAATCAGATATGTTAGCGCACTCAGCATTGTCACCATATTACCCCCACTCTTTTCATTTCTGTCTCTCTAACACACCTTTCTATAGACCATGGTATTAATTGTACTAATTTTCGTGCTAATTAATAATAATTGTGCCAATTTTTCAAACTTTTATAATACTCGTAAAGCAGTTGATTCACAATTGCAACATGGGTATTTTCATATTATGAACATTGATTTAAATGCTATAATTATAATAATTTTATGAATTACCTATTTTTTTAATCCAACAGAACTGCCAGTGGCGCATCCATATAGCAGTGAATGTCATTTACGTCAAGAGACAATTCATCATCATTGTCTTCATTGTCCGAGTATTGCAAATGATTACAAATGATTATGATGATAGGCTCCAAAATCTCGTCACATGCTTATTCTTTCCAAAAATTGTCTTCTTGTAGTTGTCTTACACAGTTTCGCAGTTTTGTGTTACCTTGTCAATTTCTTGGTGAAAGTCATTCAACATCTGTTTGTTCAGACAGCTGTTCATTGAGCAGCACTCTGGGACATTGAACATGTCATACAGAAAACAACCCTTACCAAAGCATCATAAAACGTTTTAACTATCACCACCATACTACACCATACATGCGTAGTGTTACTGCTACACATAATTACAAACTCAGTTAGTTTAAAAGTATTATTTCTGTTTACAACATAATTTGAGCTTACATTAACACAGTTAGATTGTGCTGACAGTGGAAAGGGCGAGGGCAGATAACCTTGTGTCTCATTTCAATTGCAAATCGATCCAACTGATGCACTTTTCCCTGGTTTTTAAACAAAAGAACATTAAATTGATGCCTGAGGTTCTACTCCCATTAGTCCTGGACCTGTAGGATCAGAACCCGGGCCTCTCCGGTTTTTTACCATAGGACAGTACCTATTTTATAAACTGTCCCCCTGCTGCACACGGCAGACAGGACGGAAGTGGATATGCCACTTATGTGTCAAACCAAAAAAAGCACCAGCTACCAAATAACCTTGGTAGGGCCGCCGGTGATCTAGCACACCAGCTACTAGCTCTGCAGGCTAGTACCCGGGACTTATTAGGCAACCCTCTACCCCCTCCGGGCGGCCGTAGCCTGGCCGGAGGTACCCAATTTCCCGTGGGTGTCGGGAACACACTGCCCCCTTGAGTCCAACCCAACCCAATCCAAACAGCATCCATTCAGGGAGGGGCTCGAATGTTCGGCCCGAGGTTCCTCTAGTAACGTCAGAGGTACCACGAGTGCTAAGGGTCCGCAGCGCTCGCACCACAGGAGCTGTAGGGGACAGATCCCCTCCCTTACGGGAAAATACTGTTAAAAATTTAAAACTAAACACTTTAGAAACATAAAATATAAACAATTAGAAAAATCAGCAGTTACCACGCATTTTTGGGGGGGGGGGGGGAAAACCACAACATAAATCCAGAACCAAAACTACTAAAACATACATCAGGAAAACAAGAACTATCCACATGGGAACAAATCTTCATTTCAAAAAATAGGAACAAAGTATTCAATTTCGACATCCCCCAGAAAGATTTGTTCAGCAAGTTCCTTAAACCGCCTCCAGAGGAGACCTATGACAAAATATTGTCAACTACACCAATGAGAACCAGTCGATGGCCGGTTGAGGATGGAGGCAAAGTCTCTGAAAAATGTTCCAGAAAAATTTAAAAGTAAGTGTTGTTTAGTGTCATTAATTGACTCCCTTTAAATTTAATGTAAAAAAAATGATGCTCTATTGATAAAATGTCTGAAGTAGATTATGATCAACAGTGTGAAACTTTCCATTGGAAACGTTCCGCTTGTAATAATGGCTGAGTAAATATGAATGTCCTGTATAAATATTTTAATATGTAAGAAAAAAATTATATTCAAATGTGGATCTACTTTCAGCTATTGCCCTTCAGGTCCCTTATTAGATACTAGAGTATTACATTCTATTTTATCATAAATCCTTCTAGAATACAGGTTCAGAAAATTAAACTGAATGAAACTTAGAAATGTGTATCCTTATTTCATTTGAGTGTACAGGTGGACATCAATTCTGATTTATTTGGAAATTTCACTATGAAAGTTATAGTAGTATTACCACATCTAAGAATGTTTTAGTAGTTATGTCTACAATTGCAGGTTTGGAAATAGTCATATATGTAGTAGTTGTTAGAGAAGTTTAATCCTTTAAAGCTTTCAAATTAATGGAGAAACATGATTTTTTAAGCCTTCAAATTTTCTGTTCCTCAAACTCAAAATGGATTATGACAGTATTGCTGAGTTTTTCATACAGTAGAAAAGAAGTTTAAAGCAAAACATTCACCATAGCCTACTGCAAGTTGTTAGCTGTTAAAAATAGTGTGTTTGTCTCTCTATAATATATACTGGCTTGAGATTGGAATTCATATTCAGTTGATTAATATGCTGTTATATCTGGAGACAATATTCTATGTTACTTCTCATATTACAGAGATTTACTTTCACATAATTTTCTTCTCTAATGGAATTTTTTAAAGAACTAATACTGGTTAGGTAAACATATGCCCAAAATAATTTACAATAATATAGGTATGATACTGAGTTTTTAATGCTGCCAAAAGCCTCAGTTTTAGAAGAAACTAACATGAAACTAAACTGGTTACTAGAAAGAGGGATCGACAGATCAGGGCATTCAATTTAGCCATTGTATCTCAAAGAAGAGCTTATAAATCAGACTGAATATGAATTGTGGTACATTTTCAGCATTATAAAACATATAAAAATTGTAAATAATTCTTCTCGGGATGTCAGCCAGGTGAATTCTGGAGAAATTTCCAAGCTTTCAAGAGCTAACGTCGCTCTCATTCCCTGAAGATGAGAGCGACGTTAGCTCTTGAAAGCTTGGAAATTTCTCCAGAATTCACCTGGCTGACATCCCGAGAAGAATTATTTACATACCGCCGCCAGGAAAGCTTCAAATCTTGGTTCATATAAAAATTGTTTACTATGTAACAAAGAAGCATTGGCTGCAGTTTACACTCCTCGTTTTGGGCAACAGTTTATAACGTAACAATACAGCCAGAAAATAGACTTGATAGTCATTATTTACAATATGGGTATCCTGTGTTTGAAGGGCAAACATCGTCTGCCATTTAACATCATGTACTGCATCAAAACACTATTATGTCCATGATAAAATTTGCAGACTCACATATGTCCAGCCTTCAGTTATATATTTTCTATGAGGAGACTGACACACTCCATGCTGATTTGAGGGATACATTCCATGATATTCTCAAGGGTACTGAGGACAAAAGTATCTTATTATTATTCTTTTTTTTTTTTTTAAAGAAAAATGTTTAAACAGATTATCTTCTAGAATGTGTTCCCAGTAAGAGCATGTTAGCATCCTAGTGACTGTAATTCTCTAATGCATTTGTGGAAGGGTGTTCGAAATTAAATGCCATTAGGAATGGTACAGCAGCTCTAAGTTTTAAGTATAATGATATTTGTAAATATGTGACATAATTATGATTATTTTCCAAAATAATGCCGACAAAGGCTCCATAGGCATTGGTCTATTGTAATTTTGCTGTAGCAAATATCAATGCTGGAAGTTATACTAGTCTACCTGAAAGGCCTGTAATTATCAAGTTTACACACATACTATAAGTATAGAAATAATTTTACAACCCACACCTAATATGGTAAAATCTTGTATACGGTTTATGAATTTAAAACACTTTCAAATGGAATATTCTGCATGGTATGCAGTATTATTTGAGTTGTATGCCACTCATTGTAAACCTTTAATGTGTAATGGATTTTGAAATATCCTTAGTACCTAACACTCATTTGATTGTTAATTACATAAAATGGGAATTTAAGTTGTAACCTTTACTTCTGTTATTAAGTATCAATGAGAGAAAGTTTATTCGGATCATCCCATTAAGCCAATTTTAATTGGTAAAATCCAGATTTGAAGAGTGATTAGTATGATCAAAATTTGTCATCAGATAGTTCTAAAAACTGTTATGGAAAGTTACAGTGCCTGGAGAAACAGAGATTGGGAAGGGAGAAAGTGCCATTTCAACCATATAGTTATGTAATAAGCATCCTCTTTTCGTATGATTGATAGATGTAGGTTTTCATGAATATAGAGTTACTGCATCGAGCATAGTCCCAGTAGTAGTTATTTCAGAATTACTGTCAGTTGGCTAAAGGTAAATAGAGGAAAATTCATCATCACAATTGGAAATCAGACATGGAACTCCAAGTTTCTGAGGTAACAAAGTATGATAAAAAAGGTCTATGTGCACATTTAGCTTCTCTCATCCGATTTCTGTGACATTAAATTTGCAGTTCTGTTGTGTGTGTGCTAACCTTAAATTCTTGAATTCTGGTAATTTTTTGGGGGAAAGTGTTCCCAGTTAGAGTTATCAGACTTTTTTAAAGAACATCTATCAAAAACATTATGGTATTTTCTTTTATGTTCCATGTATGGTGCAACATAGGTATTACAATGCAAATGTTCCTTATTTTTGCTGTTTCAGCAAATGTGTCCTGCTTTCCTTGAGTTAAAGAAAACTAGTTGTAATGTTGCTTGTTTCAGCTTATCAAACAGAAATTGTTGTTCATGGCTCTTCACTAGTTACCAAAATCTTTAGACCTCAACTAAAAGTGAATTAATGTGATATCTGCTTTTATTTCTTTTAGATTCTAGGAGTTCAATTAACTTGATCCATAAATGGATCCATTTATTGCAGTTACAATGAACCATAGAGAGAATACTACTATATGATAGTGTTGTTTCCAATAATATTTTGTTAAATTACCTAAAAACTAGAATAAATATAAAAATTGGCCAGTTTTAATCCATTTGTGCAAATGTATACCTAATTGGAAACAATAAACTATGTGAAGATTATGTACAAGGATAGTCAAATGAAAACCTTAATGTGTAATAAAAAATTAACATTTCATGCCATTGTTCTGTACAATGACGTAACTGTTACCAGTGGTATAAGAAATGCTCAACAGGTTGCAACATACTACAAACAAGTGAATGCAGTTGCAATATCAGTCCAAAATGGCTGCACCACTTGCAACATGCACCAAGGAAGAATAGCACTCTGTCCTATATTTTTTTAGCATTAAAGGTATGAAACCTCCTACGTGAATGGAGATACAATATGGTCATGCGTGTTATCACTACAGGAAGTATAAGAATGAAGTAAGAAGATTGCCGTTGACATGACTTCTGTAATGCTCTGTGCCAGAGCATCTGGCACATATGTATTGTGACATCAGAGTCTACTGCAGCAGTTGAAGTCACTGTGATGGAAAGTTGCTCTGTGACAGTGGATGAAATAGCTACAAATCTCAGTATTAGTTATGGTTCTACACAGCACATCATGCATGATGTGCTTAAGTTTTGCAACAGTTGCAACCATCTTTTACCTGCATTTTGATACTCTTCCACATCCACCATACTCACTAGACCAAGTGATTATACAGTATTAAACCATTCAAAGAGGAGATGTGAGAAAAAAAAAATTTCCAAGGAAGAGGCATAGCAGGTGGTGCACAAGTTGCTGTGTTTATGACCTAAAGAAATTTTATTCAGAGGGTCCATACACTTAATATGTACTGAAGTGTGTTGACCAACAGAGATTATGTCGAGAAATAATACACTTGTAATCCATTTCTGTTCACCCAAATTTTTTTTTTTTTTAAAGTAAAGTTTTCATTTAACTCTTCATAAGTTTTGAACAATTATTAAACTTGTTTCTATTAAAAGAAAATATATAATCCATTACTACTGCTGTAATCACCTCCTTCCATCAGGTATAGTAATAGGGCTTTAGGGTGCACAACCACTAAGGTCAGTAATGCTCATTATTATAAGATGCTGTACACTGTAATGCTAATTGTGATCCTTACTTTCAATTTGAGCATCTGGCAACCTTGATGTAATGTCATGTTATTTTCAGTATTGCTAATGTTTAAGTAGCATAAATGTTTAATAACAAAGATGAAGTAAATGAAGTAATTATTTATTATGAGACAGTGTTTGCAGCACCTATCAGTAACTTTCAGTTTTGTTGTAATAGTTTGCCTAGCAACCTGATATAAAAGATTGCTACGGAGAAGAAAATAACTTACAAAAACGCTGGTATGATGGATATTTGTTATTGTATTTTTTCTCCCAATGACATAGGGTGCTTACCTATGATTTCTATATCATTGGTAGTGGATATATTAGCTGAAGAATATGCATTGGTGTTTAGAGTCTACCAGCAAACAAAAATGAGATTTGTTCAAATTGACTGACAGGAAGATCCGAATAAATTTTATCACCTTCTATATGTCTTAACTCAGTACTGCATATTATAATTGAAAGTATTTTTAATATACAGTCATATATTGTCTGTTTCCTATCTAAAAATGCTATCATTTGTTGTTTGTACTCTTTGTATATATTGATTTGTAGACTTAATATTGGCTTTCTTTTCATAAAGAATGAGCATGTAAAAGAAGAAAAAATTGTGGGTACAGTAGGTAATGAGTAAACATTGGATCTTACTGTTCTGAACAAGGACGATTTCGGACTTAAATTAGTATAATTTTTTTTTTTTCAAAGTGTTTTTGATAAGCATTTTTGGGATCTAGTTAAATGTTGCAATGCATTATTGAACTCCGTCCTTTGAACTAAAATGACACATCATTTTAAAGTCATTTAAAATGAATTTTTCATCTCCATAGTTTATTGTCTCATTTAGATTTGGATCCAATAATCATTCTTCTGGCACTATTGCTTCGCACGCCAGTCTTCACTTGATGAAATGAATCGTGGTGAATATGATGCAAGTTTTCTTCACTTCATTGTCCTGTGAGTTTACACAAGTACTTCATGTAGATCATGATACTGGCTTGCGAATACAAAATTGGTGTGGAAAATTAACAAGTATATTTTGCAAAAGAGATTGTAACACTTAATTGCCCCTGAGGTGTTAGAATTTGTTAGAAGTATAAGAGTTGTTGCTTTACACTAACTTTCTTAGTATTTCTAAATATTTATACAGTAGCAAGTCTGCATGGAGTGGTGCAAGAATGTTTAATTATGTATTTTGCCCTTTGTATATTATGTAGTTATGCCTGTATTTTATACCACTGTAGAGTCATTTAAATAGTAAACTACCTTGGCCAGCATTATTTTCATTGGGGGAAAAAATTCATAATAGTAAATTTTCTTTAAACGGTTAAAACATTATCCTAGAAAATAATATACCCAGAAATTTTGTAGGTAAAACTCACCCAAGTGAAATCAATTTAGTTAGGGCATTTCTGGACAGAAATACTTGTGGTATAGTTTCCATCTATTCAATATTTCGTCATAATAAATGCAAAACATCATGCAGCTAATAAACTTCAAACTTAACAAGGTGAATTTGTGAAACAAATATATGGGGAAGTTGGAAGAGTGCAGTATTGTACATCTCCAGAATAAACCAAACTATGAAAATTAGAAGCCTTAAGCTTACGGGCTAGAAAATTTCTTACCTAAAATCAGTTTGTGAAGAAAGGGGAAAAAATGTCCCTCTTTTGCCAATATTTTAACGCTTGACATATTTAATGTAATAATACTTGTATATTTGTGGAAACTTATAACAGTTAATTCACACTTGATTTATAAGTTAAAAAGTTATATGTATGCTGCACATAAGTTTTATCCGTACAATATGTGGAGGACCCTTTCAGAAACAGTAACCTTAAATATATAATCTACCCATTATGTATGCTATAAGACAATAAAAATGAACAACAGCTTGAAAGTGAGTACAGTTCATAAAACAACATAAGGATTCACTGACTCATGTTCACATTGTATAATTTTATATCAACCTTTATTCATTTTCAGTGTATACATTGAACAGTAAAATTCATATCATTCTGGTCATATGTTCTGAGGAGTGTGCAGTCAAATTGATATGTTTAATTCTATTATTATTATTATTATTATTATTATTATTATTATTATTATTATTATTATTATTATTATTATTATTATTATTATTATTATTATTATTATTATTATTATTATTATTATTATTAATTTATTAAGAATTTCTTTGTTTAAACCTAAATATCCAGTATTAAATTTTATTCATTTTTTTCATTTGATTTTTCATTTAAGAATATTAATTTCATATTTATTTTACAAACAGAAATTTTCCTCAGTTCGTGAATATCTTGAATTAATAAGCCTTCAAAATTAGAAATCATATCACAGATATATTTAGCATTACATCTATTAAAAAAATAAATCAATAAATAATTTATGGGTGTTTTTAAAGCCTCAGTAATTATCACTTCAAGATATTGTTATAACTGCAGGACTATTGTTGCATATTTTGTATTGAAAATGCAATGCTACTGATGAAAGATTGAGGCTAAAGGCTTGCACACGTGTATGCCTGTGTGAATCAGCATGAATCATCAAACAAAACTTGGAGAAAGTTACGTTACAAAGGCATGCATTTTTATCTTTCTTATGATCCATAATTTCTCATATGATTTTATGATCTGTATTGTTTCCTTGCTGCTTACAGTCCACACTACATCTCATACGTGAGGAAATTTTTATACTTTAATTTAACTTGCCTGTTGAATTTTCAGTAATATACAAGGTGTTAGGGGTATGAGTGTGCAGACTTCAACAAGAACTTCCTGATGTTAAACTGAATTTTCCTCTAAAATGCATGGTTGCAAAATAATGTGATTGATTAAAGTTTCATCGTGAATGTCATCACAAGTTTATAATTAACTTTTGCAATTAGGGTAACAACGTAGAGCTAGAAAAGAGATATTTATTTACCATATGTTGCTAAAATGATTCGTTTATATATGTATATGTGGTTGACAAAGCAGTGTTTGGATGGATTTTTCTCTTGGTTCTCTTCTTTCCCACCATTCATTCCACCAACTGCTCCATAATGCATACATGCATTTAATGCATATTTAACACCAATTATTTTAATCTTTATATTTTACAATAAATTTAAATAAATTCTATAAGAGATGAAACCTTACCTTTTAATGTTTCTTTTTGAATGGTACACCTCAAAACATGGATCAACACACAAGGACACATCTTCACATTCTCAGCAAATCATAGTTGTTCCCTTGTGAACTCATTTTTTGTGGCACACAAGATTTTTTCAAAATGGGTGCGACTTTCTTTTGCTGTGGGTGGTATCCTTTTAGGAAAGTATTTTCCTTCAAGTATGAGGGCTGCTGGGGTAGTGTATTTCTTATCCTCAGTATGAAGAGGCCTCTAAATGTTATAGTGCCCATTTAGGCTGCAAGCTATTGATATGCATAAGTTCAGATAGGTCATTGTCTTGCTTGTGTTCTGAGCTGTCCAAATTACTAAACAAATATATATGGTTATATATAGCTGGTGTAAAAATATTTTTATATACCATTTAACAGCCCGCCTCGGTAGCGTGGTGGTAGCATGTCTGCCTCACGTTCAAGAGGTCCCGAGTTTGAATCTCGGTCAGGTTGAGTTACATGGATAAGGTTTTTTCCGGGGTTTTCCCTTATCCTTAAACACGAATGTCGGGTAACTCTAAACTCTATGGACCCCGGGTTCATTTGAGCACCATATCACCCATTTCATTCATCGTCCAATATGACTTGACGTTGGAGGACGTAAATTTAAAAAAAAAAAAAAAAAAAAAAAAAAAAAAAAAAAAAAAAAAAAAAACATTTAACAGTTTTTCTTAAAGAGGGATATGTTTATAGTACCTGATCTAATAGATTCATGCCACCCATATTTGACCCTTATTTCCCAAAAACTTGATTAGCTAGCATGCCATCTGTAGACCAGTACATGTAGCTTTATATCATGCACACTGTCCATTTCTGAATTCTCCTCTTAGGCCCAAAAATGCCCCTAGAGGTAATCACTTTCTTTCACCATACTAACATATACATTTATTTCCCTAATAATGAGAGGAACTATGTCAGCAGTAAAAAAAATTATGAAAAGTTAGCTGCACATCAAAGGCTGTGCTTATGAGATGTTTGTGTTCGAGGTATTTTGACAATTCTACAATGTTAATTGTTCATGAACACCTGAAGGAAGTGGGCCATTTTCTTCCTCTGTGCTACCTATATCCTCAACACCTCCCAAAAATTTTAAACGTTGTCACTGTCAAACAGCAAAAAGTCCCCCACATTTTCTGAAGTGATACCAGAAGTCCGTGCATCCTACACAAGCTAATTTATTTGCTACATTACTAGAGTGAGTCATTGTTAACACGAAATTTAACAATTTCAAATGTGCTGTTCAATTTACTCCTAATAGCTAAGAAATCACTCTGGACCTCGAGAGTATAAATAAATAAATTCCTGAATGAAAACTACAGCTACATAAGGCTACCATAAACTTCGGTTGTGAAATACTCTAAGAGGCACATACAAATACTGACAGAGAGGTTTCTTTCTTTACAGCATGTGTGTGACACAACATATACAGTAATTATTGCTTGGCAGCATAAACTGAACCGTGAAATCTTGAACCGGAGAACTCGCTTATGCAGCTATATATATATATATATATATATATATATATATATATATCGTTCATATATATTCAAAACAAAATGCCACACAAATTAGATGCGTTCAACTCAAAAAATGGGTTTTACTACATAGAAACAAAATAGTGAAATTTCAACAATTTTAGTGATACCATAGTTGTATGCTGCCTTTAATATGCTTTAAAGCAGTTTTTGTTTTGTTGATATAACATAATAAATACGGAAGATACAAATGTGTATTTATGAAGCATTTTTACAGCATTTAACAAGTTTCTTGTGCTTTTTATTGGGTATCCCTTCCCGGCCCAAGCAGGGATTAAATGGCCATCACTGAAGTGGTTAAGTTGCAGCTTATACTTGGCAACCCCACAACGTTGGTGTGTGTGTAGAATGGAAGGTCAGGAATGTAAACAGTAAAACTATCTCTGGCAACACTTGGTACAATAGTGGCTTCTGTCAGTGTTTCAGATGCATCTAATGCATTCAGAACTATGTATGGCATTCTTTACAAACCAAGAGTGTGGTTCTTGCCAATGGCATAGCCAACTGGAACATTCATGAAGTGCAAACGTAGGATAAGTTTCCCAATAGGAGAATTCCAAACCTAAAGGTCATAGCAAAGAGGATAAGGAGCACATTTTGAGCATCTACTGTAAACAGACATCATGTTGATAATCATAGCTTCATGGGTGATCAGCCATGTCAAGTTACACTCAAAATATTAAAAATATTACAATTAATAACACTTGCTGTAAAGTTTTAAGCCTTACATCATGTTCATCTTGTAGCTATTGACTATAAATTTCCTATTTAACAAATATGTGGTTTTGATTTAATTTTACATGATACACCTGAATGAGGTATTTCTCTAATTAATAGTTGAGTTTATCTTTGATCAACCTATTCCGTAACTTTTATGCAGCTTTTAGTTTAGGTCTTGTGAATGCGATTGAATAGCTTAAAAGAAAAACACCCCAGCCCTCATTACTGACATTAGCTGATAAAACACACAGGCATGTGGCGAACCATCTTTCAAGTGCTGGTCTAGTTTAGAGTTACACCTGTTGCAGCTGTGAATGCATGCCTGGCTGCAAACCAAAACAACAACATTAAGCTCTGAAGTCTTATTCTCTTGCCAGACTGTGCAGGCAGATAATGTATTCACTGATTTCTACTTATCGTCTTTATTATACAAATAAAATATTTAGTGATTATTTTCCACTTATCTTAAGAAGTTGATGACAATACTTCTATCGTCTCTAATTGAAATTAATTTCGTGAACATTTGCCCACATCTTCAGTCAAACAAGATAGATAGAAATGTTATGGGACTTAATAATTCGTCATATTAGGATCTCCCAGCTTGTGAACTCTGCACACCCATACACCTAACACACTGTATTGCCACATACCAATATAGCATGTAGGAAAATATTGACTTTCTATTTATCCATCATAATAAAGTGAATATTTGTTGTAATATAATTTGATCAGGTCTCTTATGGCAAAATGGGCACAACTCATCTTGCGCCAATTACATTTGTTGTATGCAATATTTGACATATTTTAAAGGAACATGACGGTAGGGGATAGGTAGGTTAAACAGGATTGCACATCAGGTAATGTCGGATTACTAAATTGTAGTAAACATGAACGGCAGTTCTAACCATCACAGCAACTGATTATCAGTTTGCTGTTTGCCACTCAGTGCAGAAGGAATAAAAGTAAGAAAGTAAAAGAAAAACAAGAAGGAATACATTCAAAGTCATTGATAACATATAATAACTTTTTCTCTTTAAATTTAAAGAATGGGTTATGATTTGGAATAACAGTTAATTTTAATATCCCATTTACGTAACATGCATTTATATATAAAGATTCAACTTCACAAATTTAAAGATTGCTTAGGGTATGTATCACACTTAATGATGCTGTTGATATTTTCTCACTTCAAACATTACTGCAGCAAACGCTTGGGCATTTTATATACTTATATTGCATTTGTTTTAGAAATAGAGGAAAACATTGCTCAGTTAATAACAGTTATCTTTTGGAGGATAAGGGAATATTAGTAGTCATGCTCATAACAAAATGAGCATCTAAATCAGTTTGCACACATGTGTATTTTAATATTAGTATTGTTAAAAATATAAACACTGCACAGCACAAATGTTAAAATACAGAATAAAGCTTTTTAATCTCGGACATAATCAAGTGTTCTGCAAGAGAAATGAAAAGCACCTGTGGAAATTTTGTAATTAAATTAGAGCTGCATAAGAATATAATATGTATGCATGAGAGATGTGTATGTATTCAGAATATAAGCTATATGTATGAAAATGCTATTGCAGTATAATTTGGTTTAGTTACTAGGATCCTTAATTACAGTAAGATAATAAATCAATGCATGTATTTAGAGTATACCATTCTAGTAAAAATTTTTAAGTGTTTCAGTATTTGATTTATTAATAAATTAGGACCTTTTTTTTTTTTTTTAAAAAAAAGTAGAAACAGATGTATACTTTACATAATATTTAATTTCAAAGTGTTATTAAAACCTCCAGAGGAAGAAAATATATGTAATTAAGAAAAAGTTCTATCTTGTATAATTTAAATATTATAAATTTAAGCAGAGAGATTAAAATGCCTTGCCAGAGCCTGGTCAGCAGAAGCAGCATGCACTGTAGAAAGTAGAAGGTTATAGGTATTGTTAATGTAGAAGGTAATATGCTTCAGTGGAGGTCATGAAGGTTACATGTCTAGGACTTTCTTCTTTTGGTTTTTTGCTGAAAGGAAGGTTTATTTCCTTTCTAAAATGCACTTAATGTGAAATCAAAGTTCATAAATATGAAGTGTTATTGTTAATAAGTATGCTATTTTAATTACTTTTTTTAACTCAGAAATGTTTTATGATTCAATTTTAATTTGGTCCACATATTACTGTTATTTTAATACACTTGTAACAAAAACTTAAGTCAAAACCTTAGGGGCACAGTCCTGTCATATAAGTGGATGAACAATGAACCCAAAGTGCTTCATTTTCCCTTTTCAGCTGCCCACTATAATTCTGCTTGCATTGTATAGTATGCAAGCTCTCTGACTTCAAGGTGGGTATGTCATTGTTGTGTAACAACCACCCAATGCCACAGCATCAGATTATAAGAATATACGCCCTGTTTACATTGGTAGAACAAAATAAAAACTCCTAGTTGAGAAGTTTTATGGAAAACCTCAATACTGTAGCCAGGGCCAAGTTCAGCTGTCCATGTAAATTCTCAGTCATGATGATACACCTGAATGCAGTAAACCTATCTTATTTCATTTGTATGTTGAACTTCCAAGGCAATTTGCAGTGCTGCAAATGCTTTTAATTTCTGTATTTGTAGCTTAAGTATTCTATTAGTTTATGTTAATATTTATTTATGTCAAAGTACTGGTTCTGACAGATTTGCCACATGATTGCTATGGTTGAGTAGTCAAATTTGAAAAACTTGATTGACGCAGCTGTACCTCAAGTCAAGGATCGTTGATCTGCTTCACTGCTGAGTTCTCTCATCAAGTGGATCATTCAAGGGTTCACTTACGTCAACAATAAATGTTTGGGATTGGAAATATGTTCTCAAGAGATAACATCAGCACATCGAGGATTCAGTGCCTGTATCTGTCTTAATAGGAACAATTTTGAAAACTTAAAGACAAATGTCCATATAGTGTTCATTCAGCATAATTTCATCCTTTGCATGAGAGGAATATGTCCCTAAAATTTATTTTCTGTTACCACTATAATGTTAGTTGTAACAGATATGCTACTAATTTTTTGTTTTTCAAGGTGACATTGACATATAAATGATTCCTCTGTGTTGTATCTATGGTGTAGAAAATATGGAAATTAATTACATTTGGTTATTGTTACATAAAATAAAATTTTATTCTTATTGGTTACTGTTGTTAGTACTATATTATTGATACATTTATTATGCTTTTTTTCACAGAATGATTATGGTTTGAATTTGAGTCCATTTTCCTTCGCCTTCACTTTTCGTGTGTTTAATTTCAATTTTAATTTTATGAATCTTCAAGCTCACATGCTTTTTTTAACCCACTAAGTTAAGTAATGGTTTAGTCTTGTGAAATTTCCTTACCTATAAATATTTTGATCTTTTATACTATCAGTTCTCCATTAATTTAGAAATCAGCAACAATTATAAATTTATGTAGGATTCCCTAGATGCCTGTGTTTTCTTATGTGTTTTCTGATAATCATTTTAATGTATTGCCAGGTGCTCTAGTTCAAAATGAAAGCAGTATCATTCATTACCTATCCTAGAAAGGAGATGGTATTATTCCATAATAGATTACGAATGAAAAGTTCTGCGTCTAATAATGAATGTAATTTGAAATGACCAAACAGGCTGTTAGTCCTCTTGCTGTATGCATGTTCCATTTACTTTTTCTCTTCCTAATGCTGAGTGCTATTTACAACCTTCAAGGGAGTACAGAGGTGGAAATTACTGTAATTTTTAACTTCTTGTAGGTACATATTTTTCTAATATGTTAATAGTATGCAAAAATGCTGTTTAGAGTTTTTCTGAAGGTGCTGCATTGAAAAGCAAGATCAGTGACTAACAAAATCAGCCAATAAAATGAACATGCCTTACATAAACTCATCAATCTTTTGTCAGAGAAGTACACCACTACATGAAATGTTGCAATAGAGAACACTTATGATGTGTACCTGGACTTTGATTGGAGTATTCAAGAATAGAATAGATTTGGCAGTGGTTCTTAAGAGTTTCGAATCAGTGTTTTCTATTTTTGTAATAATGTATGTGCTATTTAGCTAATGCCTTCTGATAATGTGTAAGCGCTTGCTGCATCCACAGCAGATTAATAGGATGGATGTTGCAAACAAAGAAGGTATAAACCCACTCAATGTATAGATAAGGGAACAATTTGACAACATATTAATGCATCTATTACAAACTAATATCTGGAAAGTACTGTATGGAAAGTACTTGAAACATTCTGACTGAATTCTGACTGAGAGTCAAAATATTAAGGCATCATATATTATTTCTAATATATATATATATATATATATATATATATATATATATATATATATATAAAATAAATTAAGAAAAACATGTGCATATGTTTAAAGAAATAGTTTACTAAATACAACAGATAATGCTGAGCAATTCAGAAGTGAGAAGTAACCTCAAACTGTGATCTTATGTTCGGGGATAACAGCACATAGCAGCGGTACTCATTAAAATATATAAGGTTGTAATTAAGTGCTCTTATTGCAATTTTTGTTTTGTCTTGACAATATACATTCTTATCAGCATGCAATCTAGGCATACTGGAGTGTAGTGGAGTGGAAAATAGCATTTATAATTGGAATATACCCGAGTGTTCACATTATACAGTGAAATTCCCACACTGCCACTACTTGCACAATCTGTTGTTTATACACATGTTCAGTGGATTCTTATGGGAATTTTAAGCTTTCAAGTTACAAACCTGAAATAACATTGTCTTCCTTGATTATGATGAAAACTGTTTACATTAGTTATACTGGCCTTTTAATACTGATTGTGCCAAATGAATGGTATATGTGTTGTATGATACATAGAAAATACCTTGTAAAGAAGAGATGTGTTTAGAAATTGAAGATACATAAGTGTACAGCATATGTTATTCTGCCATATATAATACTTGCCATATTAATTCAAATTTCAATTATACAGGGTCTTTCAAAAATCACTTCAAACTTTAAACCATTATAAATGATCTTCCAAGATAGCATCTTTTAGTTACTGTCATGCTGTAGTATGTGTTAGGAAAATTCTTCTCAAAAAATTGGTCGGATTGAGATCTGGAATTTGCGGTAGCCAGTTTTTTGGAAAGTGTGTACTAATGACACGATTGCCAAAGATTTGGCTAATTAATTGTTTTGCAGGGTTGTAAATATGGGGCAAATACCATCTTGAAGTTAAAGCTTTCCATATTGTGAATGACAAATGAGTGCATAGAAGCACTCAGCATTTATAGTAACAGTTTGTCGTAGTCCATTGTCTTATTCCCTATCTTATTTGAAAAAATATGTTCCAATAATCAGTTTAGAATTGAAGCCACAGCATACAATAACTTTTAAATCTTGAAAACCTTCTTGAATTAAAATTTCAGGGTCATTTTCTTTCCAAATCCTGCAATTATGTGTGTCATTTGCACCATAAATGTCCAAAAAACATAGAACCAAACATTATTAATTTGAATCTCTGCTAGCACAAATAAAACAAAATCATATCTCTTCAGCTTATTTCTTTTAGTGCAAATGTTGGCTAAGATGTTTTCTTAGAATTATCCAAACTGTGATATTATTTATCTAAAGTTGCCTCTTTGCCTGTGCAACACCACTGATTCATAATTATTATTTCTATTTATTTCATTATTTGCATGAAGCACTTCAGCAACAGTGACATCATTGATTACCTTTGACCTTCTAGGTTTCTTATCAGCAACAATCAGTTTCTTCTTATTTATGTATAAAGACTAAAATTGTGTCATACTTTTTAAAACTTGTAACTTCACTCACATCCATTTAAAAAGTCAGAAACATTTTAGAGACTGTTGCAGCCTCATCCTCAGCTGATCAGCAACTCATCACAGTTGGTTGTTGTCTGGATCCCTTGCTGTTGGCTCCCTCTCTTGGAAGATTCTTTACATAAGTTCAGTAGACCACTCACTGATGGCACATCAAAATTTAGAATATGTGGAATGTTTTTAATAATAAAAATGTTTTCCCATGTTGTAAGTTCAAGTTTTGTTGACAATGGTTTTAGTAGTTTGATCTCCTCTCTGATGTGGTGGTTATCATTTCAGATGAAAAGCAACTGCCGATGTTTGCTGATATGCCGATATACCAAAGTATATACATGAAATTAGCTTCACTGTTAACAACGCTTTTATTTATAGCTACTCTTCTTATTTCTTGATTAAATTCTCATAATTACGAATGGAACTTGGGTCTGATCTTAAATTACTAGACCTATTAATTTTCTCAGACCTTGAGAAAAACTTTTGTCTTCATAATAGCATTAAATCAACTGTATTCATCATTTAGAGATAAAGCCATTATTTGTAACTTATAAATTCTTATAGTAGTATGAATAAAATTACTAATGTTTTATTCCAGAAAACTTTAATCATAACAGTGAACTGAAAAAGAAAAAGAAAGAAAGAAAGAAAGAAAGAAAGAGAAAACCAAACTTAATTGCTTGCCCAGTGTGTGACTTCTTTTGTTGTTATCCTATTTCAAATATAATATTAATATCAGTTTGTAGTTTCAAGTGACTTTGAAAGACCCTATACTTTCTTTGAATTTTTTTATAAGATTGAAATTAAAACACTACTGTATTTTTGGGACAGTTGACTCTTTAAAAAGTATTTAAATGTGTAAAATAACACATTTTATTATTCCAAGATTTACATGCTGTTTTGCATCTTTTTCCCCTTTTCTTTGAAATAAGTGTTCAAAGACTAAAATGTTCTCTCCATGCATAGAATAATCTTATATGTGGATGATTTGATATCTGTGGGATAATTTACTGATGAGTAAATAACTAATTTTACTAACAGAGATAATTTACTAATGTATGTTTTGTGATTTCTAAAAATTTGACTGAAGTACAGAATCACTGGCTAACTGTTAAGCCTTGTTGTAAATCCCTAAAATTTGTGCATTATTTCAGGTTTCAAAGAGTTACCACCAAGTGGGGCTTTGCTACTCTATATATCTGCTGATGGTTGTTTCTCGGCTATGAAGCATCCTGAGGATAGTAAGTACTAATCAAAATATAATGTATCTAGTAATTATCTTAAATCCGTTCTGATCTGTAGATATTGGATGCATTATTTGTAGACTTTGTATGGTCTAAGTAGCAACTTGTGTATCATCAGCAGATCATACATAAACAGAGGCTTGGGCTAGTGTGAATGAAACTGTTTCATTTTTATGGCCCCCTTTTATTTCTAGGTTTTATCAGAGGCTTTGACTTGAGAAACAACTTATAGTGATGGTAACTCTTGAACTGTGGGTATTAAAATTGGGCTTAATAATTTTTCCAAGAAACACATTTTCATTCACTTCTGCATTCATACTTCCAGACCTGTGAAGGGTAAAGAATGGCTATTAAAGAAACCGTTCTCTACCCTAGCTGAAATTGAACATGACATCTGTAGTTGACGAGCCAGAACACTGAACACTTAACCAGACGCACTCAGCTGGTGTGAGTGTTAAACATTGATATGTGGGTTAAAATTTACTCTCACCAGAACAGATGATTACAGCAAAGTGGTTGCTGTTGATATTTGATTGTGGTTTTCATGTACTTTCATATGATAATAAAGAAACTGGTTCCATGCTTTTAACAATTTATTGAAAAAGGATTAGTCAAGAGCAATGTTATGCACTTCATTGCAGTCCCTTCCCTGGTTCTTACATCCCTCCAAGTTAATTTTCCACTTCTAAAGCAGTGCTGCAGGGAATCTAATTCCTTTAAGAGCAGATTTGATTTTTGGAAAAAGAAAATAGTTCCCTTAGTGTTAGCTTGACAAATACAGTGGAATGTATCATTATCATCCAACACTGGAATGTTTCTTGCCAAATAAATCTTCACATGTAGCACATTATCACCTAGGTATCATCCTTGTGGAAGATCCATAAAGCATTCTACAGTGTCCTCTTTGTATTTATGGAGAGTCTTCAAACGATTTTTATAATAAACTTGATTGTCAGTCTGACCGGCAAGCACCCAATCAAGAAGATAACCTGTTGGTTTAGAGGATTTTATGAATATGAATTTGTTAGTAATTTAAGGAAGTAAAATTGAATTATGTTATGAAGATTTTTAATTGTTATTCAATTTGTATATTAATTTGTTACTTAATGTGTCTTAATCATCATTGCTTTGAATGTATTTGCTCATGCTTGCTTTCTTCATGGTGCATTGGAGTCTCTTCCAATGGATAACTATGTTTTTGTACAATTTTTTATTTTCATTGTTTTCAATAATTTCAATGCAGCAATTCACTTGATGTTAGTGTGAGGGCACCACATTAGCACACATCTTTTTCATGATTAGATCATTATACAAAATGTTTTTAAGATGCACAATAGCCTGATCAAGTTTTCTTGCATAATAAAGAGTGGTGGAAATTGGTGCTACTCCTACTTGATTGTAGTACATTTAAAATATTTGTATATGTGATTGTCTATGAGTTTTGATAACACTACTAATTTCTTGCTTCTCTACCACATTTACTGCTCCTCATTTTCCTCTCTTGTGCATGTGAGGTGTCAACAATGTCTTACACAAGCTGTACCATAAACTTTGTCAACAGTTTGTAAGTTTTTGGGCAAATTTTTCTGCGTTTTGTGAGGAATTTATGTTAACATGTTCTACCTCAGCACTCAGATTATTCCAACAGAGCTCGGACACATGATCCGGATTTAACACCAGACAACTAATGTATTCCAAGTGACATTAGAGGAGAATCCATAGGTCAGCCCTAGCTGTCTTTGAAGTTACAGAAGTGAGTAGAAAGTTAGGTCTGATTTCCTTCTGACCACACTTCATATAGCAAAATTGGATACAATATAATGCAGAGTTTTGGGGCTTTCTTATTAAAGCAAGCACAATGAGAATTGTGGCTACACCTTAATATAATGTACATGGCTCATATGTTCACTACACTTTTGAGGTGGTTTAACATCTTTTCTCTTTTTTTTCTAGCATCATTCAGGCATCAAATCAGTAATTTGTTTTCTTCTTATTTTTATTTTGTTTAAATTAACTTCATATTGGGCGATGAATGAAAATGGGTGAAATGATGCTCAAATGACCCAAGGTTTATAGAGCTTTGAGTTACCTGACATTCATCTTTCAGGATAAGGGAAAACCCTGGAAATAATCGTATCCAGATAACTCAATCTGACAGAGGTTGAACTCAGGGCAGATATGCTACCACCATGTTCAGACCAATAAGCTATGCAATAACAGAACAAGTATGTCCATCAAAAGTAGTGCTGATACTTATTCTTTGGTGGAATAACAGTTGTGAAAAATAACAGCTAAATTATTTAAAAATATCTATAGATATATGTATTTGGAGGAATTTAGTAACAGTGACGTCAAAATTAATCTCAGAAACTATTTGTAGTTGGTTTATTAATACTTACAAGTAAGTGACAAGTATTAATAAACCAACTACAAATAGTTTATGAGATATCTATAGATATTGTATACTGTACCTCCCAAAGAATAAAGCAGGAGATAGTAATATTGAGGGTCTTTAAATGATTATATTGTAGCAATGTTTCTGCTATAATCTGTGCTCCTAACTTGGATCTGTATATTCAGATATATGAATGCTGTTTCTGCTGGTTTTGAAGCAATATAACCCATCACATGAAATGTTTTTGCAGACTATTTCAGTACTACTGCCATACTACTTTTGACCAATAAGATGCCATGAAATTATATGTTTCAACCAATCATGTCTCCTTACCCCACATTTTTTCCACCTGTTTAGCATTTGCCTGTATCTATCACCTTAGCATCTATTAATTTGTTTGGAATCGTCATTTGTTTCCTGCATAGATATTCAAAGTGAGATATACCAAAACAGCAAAGAACCAAACAACTAAAGAGAAGCAGAAACAATAAATGAAAGCAGTTGATCAATTCATTTAGTAAGTTAATATGTTACTGTATTTATGTATTGTAATCGTTATATGCCTTCTCTTAATCATGAGATAGTTTAATCCCATTCAAGTTTTGATTTTCTCTAGATAAATTAAAAACTATAATAAGATTATTGTTGATATGAATCAAACCATATAATGTATACAGTTTAGTTCAGATGATATATTTATTGTCAAGAGGAAGAACATTCTTCTTTAATTATTCTGAAGATTTCTAGCATTCTATGTAATGTCTAACACTTAATGGTCAGCATCAATAAAGTATAAACTTTCCTCTTACGTGTTGATGGCTTGTATTGTCAAATCATTAAGACTGCATTGTAAAAATGTTGCAGTTTCTGTGGTTTACTTAAAAAAAAAAAAAAAAAAAAAAATGCTATGACTTTGTTTAAGAATTTCAGATAAACATTTTAATTTTACCATTTTCAGTTTGTGATTGTACCAACAGGAAGATTTTTTATGTAGTGTCATAGAACATTTTTAAGATTACTTCATTTTTGCTTTGGCCTTTGATAATATCTAGACTCAAAATTTACCCTTGTGGAAGTATTAAACATTTGACAGATATATAATAAAATAACAGAAATTCTACAGAAAAGATATTTGCTATAATATATAGAGATTAAAAAAAATGCTTTCTTATAAAAACAATATTCCTGAATACTAAAAGGTGATCAGATTTTATCATTAAGTAGTGTTTTAAGTGTAATAATAATTAGCCGGTCCTTCAAGGTTAAAATGGGAGCCACAATTTCCGAAACTAGTCCCTCTATAATATAAAAATGTAAGTATCAGATGTTAAAAAAACCAACTAAAAATAGTTTTTTCAAGTAACATTTACTGTTAGGAAAACATATATTCAAGAATTAAATGGGTCACATTGTACAACAATTTGAATATTTGCATACATGTTTTATCATAATCAGTTGATGCTTATTATTGTTAGATAAGATCTGCAATAGAAAAGCAGTTATTTAGCACATTTATTCTGAAGCTAATAACTGCAAAAATATTATATGCTTATTACTACGTAGAGAATAGGCAAATTATAGCAGGCACAGAACTTAATGACAGCTGAGGTTTGGTCACTATAGAGCTGTGTCATATTGACATATGAAGGATGGAGCCAGATTAAAACCAGGTTCCATGGTCGTTAGAACGTATGTCTCTAGGTTCCACCGCATAGAGGGTCGCGGGTTCGAGTCCCACCCTAGGCATGGGTGTTTATGTGTATAGTGTATGTGTGTGACACTACAGAAAACAGATAGGTAATTGAACGGAAACAATAAAAAACGGTTAAATAAGGAAAAGAAAAATATATATCTATATACATAGATATATATTTTTTATTAAAAACTTTAAAAATTAAAAAAAAAAAAAAAAAAAAACAGGAATGAGGAAGAAATACAACTTCTAGGCATATTTTTCTGTAGGTCTCGAGCAAATCAAACTTGATATGCATTGCAGAATCTTCAAGGAAGGTAACCTGAAAGTCATGTTTGGTAATGACAGTAAAACTTTTTAGGGTCAATCAGAAAACATATGTTGATGGTTCAGTTGGTTCAAACATGGCTCAGACCAAGGGTTTTAAGTGTGCTTAAAAGCAACAGCTCCACATCAGTAGATTTATTGGCATGTTATGCTTATATATAAGCCTGGCATCAAAATCTTTGGTCACCGTCAGCAATGATGATATCATTTGACAATTGACAGCATTGTTAAAAAGTAAAGCATTTCTTTATTTATGCTTATCCTCTGTACCGAATAGCATTTTGATATTATTAGTTTATACTCACCACTGGTACATTGCATTTAAGTGACAGTATGGCTAAAACCAATAAAAATAAAAGAACTCCTACAGGACAATATTCTGACACTGGGACAAACTTCTGATACCTGGTAATGCTGACATAATCCTGGCCGTGTCATTAGTATCATTTACATACAAAATATTTAAATAGTTATTGGAATTACCTTTTAGAGTATATAGTGCAAATAAGTTAACCAGAAATAAGGACATTGAACAGTTTTACTTTGATATCATCTTACTTTTAAGCTTTCATCTGTATAAGTTTGGATTATTTTAAGTATTTTATATTTGCAAATATTAATACAATTTGTTAAACAGTGGGCTATGACCTGGGTGGTGTCCTGACGAGCAGTAAAAAGGAACTAGATCATCCAAACAAGAAAGCAATCCAGTTGAAGGAAATGCACTGGTGAGTAATGTTAAAAGTGAATAAAATAAACTATTGTATTACTGCAGTGTAGGATTAAAATCTTGTAACTTCTGTAATAAATATTGACTGCCACTAGTAGGTCATATCTGTTATTTTCACGCTTTCCTTTCTGCTAATAAAAGTTACAGTATCATACTGACTGGCAATTTTAACTGTAGTATGGGAAAATCTGAGGGACCTTTCAAAAAAGTTAGTCCAATTTATATCATGTAAACATGCTAATAAAAGTTACAGTATCATACTGACTGGCAATTTTAACTGTAGTATGGGAAGATCTGAGTTAGTCCAATTTATGTCTTGTAAACATGGTTCTAAGCATCATCAGCTCTCGTTACAACACTCTCAGCTGTTCTCTGCTTACCTCTCCCACGACTGTTTTACAACTGTCCGCTGGTGTGTCACAATCTCTTAAATACCTCACTGATAATTTCTAGACTGTTCTACAGTAAACCAGAAACCGAATAACCTCTATCAGTCAAGAAGTCACCAGAAATTTCCATTTATCTCAGTTTGTTTGCTTCAGCAGACCCCTATCTGCGTGTTATCTTTATCTGCAGGCTATTTGTGTACACACTGCCCGCCTATCAGTTCTTTTGTGTAAACAAGCCGCGCGATCGTAGATACGGGTTCGCGACAATATCAGACTGGTCAACATACCCACGGATAAAGCAGAATAGTACAAGGAACAAAAAGTCATACTTCACGTAGCAGAAGAAAATGGATACAACAAAAGTTTGGTATTTAAGAACATTAAAATGGCTAAACTAAAGAAACCCATTAAAGAAGCAACCACATTCACTAAAGAAAAAGAAAGCAATAACATATTCTGTGGCTTCACATACCATCCAAAAACATTTAATAAATTCAAAAAGATCTTTAAAGAACAAAATCATCTTGGCACCTACAAATACTCAGTATTAAAATTGTTAATTTCAAAAACAAAAGATGAGATCCCACAAATAGATGCGGAATATACCAAATAAGTGTTAAGGATTGTGAAAAATGCTACATAGGTCAAACTAAAAGAAACCTAAAAACGAGAGTCAAAGTGCATTTTAGAAACATCAATTGAAAGAAGGTAGCATTTCATTTCTTGTACAAAAACCATGACATTGACCCATATCCAAAATTACTAAAAGGGATGATACACTAAAACAAACTGACAACATGAGAGAACATATTAATATGGAGAAATGAGGACTGAATAATGAACTTGGAAATCCTACCAGTCAATAATTTGATAAAGAAATTCATAGTTCCACCACCAGAGAGAAGAGAGTAGACGACAACAATGGATGATAAGTCTGTACCTTCAAGGTTGAAAATGGATGCAACAACTTCTGAAACTAGTCCCTCGATAATATAAAAATGTAAGTAATGAAGTTTTGAAAATAGACTACAAATAGTTTTTTCAATTAATTTTGACGTCATTCTCGCTAAATTCCTCCAATCACACATAATACTAATATTTATTACTATAATAATTCTAACAGATTCTGCATCATAAATTTGTTGAAATGTGTAGTTTCACAATTCATATGCATTTAAGAGTTTGTAAATGTACATGTTCAGACAAGTAGAACCAAACATTGAATGTCTTACCAATGCATATATGTCCTCTATGAAGATTGATGGTAACTGTTGACAAAATGACAAATTTATGTTAAATTCTGATTAAAAGATTGTTCTTTCAGGGTAAAAGAAGTGCTTCATGTTGTTTTACAAAAACTGTGATAATCACCTTATTCACATGCAAGCCAATAATTTGCATACAAATTTGATATTTTGTCATCATTTTTAATAGTGGTAGACTTTTAACTGCTTTTAATTAACCGAAATGGAAATGAGATTGGATGTTAATTTGCTTGTAATATGTACCTACATTCTCCATAGCATTTTTTTATCTAATATATAGTCAGAATCTGTAAACACTATATTACACTCTTAAACATCAGTGCAGGCCTATATTTTATGGAAATTTACAGAAATCCCTATCTCAGCAACACAAAATTACAATGTCTGTTGGTATGCTATTTATTACCCTGCCAGCATAATCACAAAAATGACATTGTTGCAAATAGCTCTGGAATTTTGTGGATAATTGCAACCTAAAAAGATATTGCATACAAATATTTTTATAGTGTGCAGCTTTTGCACTGTACAGTAATTGTGGGTTATTAATATGCTTTTAAGTGTAGTAACAGCAAGTTTTAATAGTTCTTATTATCCGTAGGACGTAATATAGCTTATCCAGGTAATTTAATCCAACCAAGATTCAAGTTTATGGCATTTTGAATGAAGCAAGCATACTTTTCCCATACCACAGGGGTGACCTCCTTAAGAATTATATTTAAATTAATATATTAGTAAGAGGCCCAAATGACCTTGCTGTCAACGGGCCCTTAAACACCACACACTCACTCACTCACCACACACTATATTAGTAAGAATCATAGTATTTCTTTTCTGATAATATATACCTCTTCAACAGCATTACTGTTGAACATGCATTTGAAAATGGTGTATAAATTAACATTTATTTTGACCTTTAATCACTGTATTCATATTACCTTTTTTTTTTTCAAATGTTTATTCTCTGAATCAGATTATTGTTTAATTTGTTTGTTGCAGCTTATATCCAGGGGATCTATATCCATTCACAAGAAAACCATTTTTCATCATAGTGGACTCGGATAACAGCTTTGTATTTCAGCATATTCCACGCTATTTTGGTCAGCCTTTGGTAATACTTATGTCACCTCAAGATATTCCCCCTGCCTTTCAAGGTTAGTTATTAAAGTGCTTTTTGCACTATGTAACTAATATTCCATACTTAACGTTATTGTTGCTATGCATAGTAAGTTGTCATTCCCACACTAGTGTGGTAAGTAATTTCTTCATAGCAACACATTGCTTGATTTCCCCATCAGATGTTAAAATAGATGTTAACAAATGTAATGTAACAATTGTCACAGTGCTAACACTTCTGTTAAATTCCTCGCATTTCACCAAACTGTTTTCTGAAAATGTTAACAAACACGTGTCAACAACAAGAAACTTGTAAATATTACAGCTATAGAAGGCTATGGATGAGTCGAATTATTTTCTGAATGTACTGTGATGTGCTTTTGTTTTCATTTTCGTCTTCACACAGCTGAAAAAATGGCAGGTGAACAAAATCATAAACAAAAGCTGTGAAACATATTTCTCATCTATGGAGAAAGAATTGTTAATTGAATTGGTGATGAAGTGTTAGGGTATTGTGGAATACAAGAGGACAGATGCGGTGAGTGTAAAATAGAAAGATGTCACATGAAAAAATATTGGAAACTAAATTAATTCAAATACATGTGTCACTACTACAAGCACCAAACAACTTCGTCAGTATTACGTAAATTTAAAACGAGGTGTGAAGGACAAGGGACTTGAACATTTCAAGACGGGAGGTGAGAGTGTATTATCCACATAATTCAATGAATTATAAAATCGCAAAGTTATTAACACTTGAAGTAAAGACGAGATCGGCATATTCCTTTCGATGCATATTCTAACTCAGTATTACGTAAATTTAAAACGAGGAGTGAATAAGGACGAGTGACTTGAACGTTTAAAGACGGGAGGTGGACAATGCATTATCCACATAATTTAGTGAATTATAAAATCGGAAAGTTATTAATACTTGAAGCAAAGGTGAGATCGGCATATTCCTTTTGATGCATGTTCTAACCTCGCTTTTACTTCAGCAGTATCTTTCATAGCAACTTGTTTTGACAGTCTATACCTCTGCAGAAAATTTTTTTCTGATAGCTCCTCAAAATAATTTCTCCTTATAGGCCATACTCTATTACAAATGCCATTTAGACGGTCTTAAATATAGCAAAATGACATCAAAAGTTGAGATCATGCCCGCCATCTGGCTATGTACAATTGTTAAGGACTCAACAACAGAAATTTTGCTTGTTAGTTTAACAAGAGATTTAACACGAGTGTTAAGCTGACATTTGTTGGTGAAATGCAGTTTTGGTTTTAACTATTGCTAAACTCGTGTTAAGTCTAAACATCTGTTGGTGAAATCGGGCAATATAGGTGATGCAAAAACCACTATTTTTGTGCAATAAAATGTTAAAATGTTGATTGTAATAGTGTAATATGTACAATTATATAAATACACCTACTGCAAAAATTAGTATGCAATACACATGTGATAAGCATTTAACAGAATCTTGGAAATTAAAAAAACTAAATTTTAACAAATACTTAGTTTAGTACCTAATGTTAATTATTAAGGAGACTTTGCTCAAAATTTTGTTAATGCTTAACTGATTTATTTTAAATTTCAATAGCAAGAAGAGCCATTTCATATTTAAGCAGTTAAGGAATAAGTTTTAAATACAAGCACAATCTCTATATGATTAAGGCATACATTACACAGTGAATTGTACAGAACTAAAGCATATTTGTATTCTTCAGATATTCACAGATGTTCAATGTGGATACTCTTTATACAAGGGAGGGATCAAAAAGTGAGTTACACTCGCTTCTCACAAGAGCACGCTGTGTGTTGTGACCAAGGCTAATGTGTAGCAAGCTACAGTATCACGTCCTATAGGAAGTATTGTGTCCTGTCATGTGTATGCAGAGCAGGCTGAGCTCAAATGGCATGTCAACTGATGTTTACTCCAAATTGGAGATGCGTACGACAACCAGATTTCTATGAGCTAAACAGCTTGATTGCACAGACATTCATCACAAAATAACTGCTGTATATGATCATGCATTTTCTCATGTAGGTATTGCAAAGTGGTACATGCAATTTGATGCTGACACCAAATGCGTGGATCTCACTCATGAATATAGCAAAGACAGGCCTTTTGTGGATGTGTTGATTAGAGAGAATTGGTGCTTAATTCTTCACGAAATTGCCAGCATGCTGACATGCAGTGTGTGAACAATGGATTTTATAAACTGTATTTCTAATGGATCCCATGGCAACTCATTGATGTTCACAAGGGACATTGCTTCCAATCATCACTGGCATTTTTGCAGTGTTTGAACAATAGATTTTATAAACTGTATTTCTAATGGATCCCATGGCAACTCATTGATGTTCACAAGGGACATTGCTTCCAATCGTCACTGGCATTTTTGCAGCAGTATTCGTGGGTGGCAATGAGTTTCTGTGGCGAATCATCACAGAGAATGTGAAGAGATTGTGGGAATGTGGGTCTAATGCTTCATCTCCAAATCAAAGAGAATATTGATGGAATGGGTGCACACCACATCAACACAACAAAAGAAGGCCAAGGTCCAACCTTTGGCAGGAAATGTGATGGTAACAGTGTTCTTTGACATGGAGAGTGTGTGCATATGGAATTTATGCCGAAAGGCACAACAATCAACTCTGATCTGTACTGTACTGTCAAATATTGAACTTGTTGTGTAAGGCAGTTAAAAGTGGTGGGAAAAATTGAGTGCCGGTGTGATTTTGTTGTATAAAGGGGCGTTCAAAACAGAATGAGCTGGAGTCTTGTATGCGCAAACCGGTAACAAGATGATAATTTCATGGTATGTGTAACAAAGTGTTGTTCCGACCAGAGCATGGAAGTTCACAGCCCCTCGCTAGAGGGAATGCATGCATGTCATATGACTATACAAAGCTAGCAGCAGCATGCATCAATTGTCCAATGCTGCCAATCGCATTGCAGACAGTGAAATGGAGGCATCAAAAGAAGAGCAAAGAGGTGTTGTTCATTTTCTGACAGTGGAAGGAGTAGGGGGAATGGACATTCATCGACAAATGTCACAAGTGTACAGCAAACACTGCATGTCACTGCAAGGGTCAAGGGCAAGGCACAAGTGCTTCAGGGGAGGACGGGTGTTGTTAGCCAATGATGCACAGCCTGGAGCACCACACTTCATTACCGATGACATCATCCAGCTGGTTGATGCACTCATTACCCAGGACCGCTGAGTGACAGTGAAAGCCATAGCCGCCGAGGTCAGATTGAGTGTCAGAAGTGTTCACACCATCATGAAGGAATGACTGCTCTTGCACAAAGTGTGTGCCCAATGGGTGCCCCACAGTCCTCAACCACACCAGGAAGCATGTTGAATGGCCCACTGTCTTGGTCATCTGCAGTGCTATACTAGGGAAGGGAATGAGTTCCTGGCACAAGTGGTGGCTGGAGATGAGTCACAGTGTCATCACTTCGAACCAGAATCAAAATGACTAAATCTCCAGTGGAAGCATCCAGGGTCACCACCACCAAAAATAGCCAAGGCCATCTACACAAGTGGAGAAAAGTTTATGCTGATGTTCTTCTTTGACCAAGATGGCCCCCTTCTGATACACTTCCTGCAACATGGGACAAAAGTGAATGCCCAGCTTTACTCGCAATCCTTGAACAAAGCTTGCCCAAGCGATCAAATCAAAATGACCAGACAATCTCACCCATGGGGTCATTCTGCTCCACGACAATGCAAAGCCTCATATGGCCAATACAGTCGCTGCACTCCTTAAAAAATTGAAATGAGAGGTTCTCGGCCACCCTCCATACAGTTCTCTCCCAGTGATTACGCCGTTGGCTTTGAGTGGCAAACGATTCACCTCGGATGACAACATCCAACTTAACATGCAGAACTGGCTCACATCGCAGCCCCAGGACTTTCATGAGACAGCCATTCACCGCCTTGTATCACAGTGGGATAAGTGTCTCAACAGTCAAGGCCAATACTTCTATCATACAGGTACTGGTTTCTGTAATTATGTCTCTGGCTTGTTTCTTTTTGAATGCACCTTATATGATAATGCAACACCTCACATGGCCCATCAAACATCAACAGAACTCCTGCAGCAAGTGGGAATTATGGTGACATCCTCCATACAGTCCAGACTTAGTGCCATGTGTTTACCATGTGTTTGATAAGTTGAAAAAGGTCTTGGTGGACAATGATTCCGGAACAATTAGGAGGTGAAAGCAGGTGTATTTGGGTAGTTACATAGCACTGGAGGTAATTTCGGGGTATTCAGAATAAAAAAGTTGAGTCACCCAATCTGATAAATGTTTAGTCTCTTGGGAACTATGCGGAAAAGTGAGCTTACGTTGTATGCTGTCATAGCTGCATTGATTTGTGTATGTGGTTTAATAAATGGCCATAACTTGGAAGTGTAACTTTCTGATTTGCCCTAGTTATATGGTATTGTCGCGAAGCCGTTATCTATGATAGCGTGGCTTGTGTACACAAAGAGCCGGCAAATAAAGATAGCTGAGATAAAGGACTTGCCGGCATAGATTAAGTTACGCTTCTGGAAGGTGATAGAATATTCGGTTTCTTTATTGTTCTGGAACAGTCTCGAACTTATCAATGAGGTATTTAAGAAGGCGACCACTCACCAAGAGGAGTCGTAAGCAGTAAACAGCTGTAGAGTGTGTTGTAACAGAGCTGATGTAATCAGAACGCTGTTTGTTACTGTCATCGACCTTGGTAGATTGTGTTGTATGTGACGTAATGTTGTTATGTGAGAATTGAACAGTGTATTTCTACAGAATTAAAGAACATTTGGAATATCTGCAACTTGGACTTTTAATTCTACGAACCCTTAAAGTCACAATTGGTGTCAGGAGTGAGACGTTACGGCATGAGAGGCATTGGTTGGGGAAGTTGGAGACAGTAAATAACAACCTGGCCGCGGAACTGAAAGAAATGAAGACGGCTAACGACAACATAACCGAGAAGATGGAAGAAATGAAGGCCGAATTAACAGCGAAAACAGAAGCGGCAAATAACAACCTGGCCGCGAAGCTGGAAGAAATGAAGACGGCTAACGATAACCTCACGATAAAATGGAAGAAATGAGGGTTGCGAACGAGGCCCTCACCGCCAAATTTGAGGAACAGTTGGCCGGCGTGAAGGAGGACGTCACGGGGCTCGGCAAGCGGATCGGCCAAGTGGACGAGCGCGTCGAAGACCTGGCAAACCGTGTAAACGACCCGGAGAGAAAGGCCAAGAGCAACACAAAGTCCCTGAACGCCATGGTGGAGGACGTCGTCGGCAGGAGGTTGAAGGATTTAAAGGTCGCGCGCCGGGACGCGACACATCTGCGCGCTTCCAACCGCCTAAATACGACGGCGCGACATCTTTCGAAGTCTTCCGCCGCCAGTTCGACTCGGTGGCCAAACACAACAAATTGTCACCAGAGGAAGAGGCCGCAAAGTTAACAGCCAGCTTCCAGGGACGGGCCGCAGAAGTCCTGAACGCGGTCCAGACTGCGGCGGCGCCCAAGGACATCTGGGAGGCCCTGGAGCACCGCTTTGGAAACCACCGCTTAGCCGCAGCGTACCGCAGCCAGCTGAAGTCAAGGTCACATCAGCCAGGGGAGACGCTGCAGGAGTTCGCCCTGGCAATCGAGCAGCTGGCCAGTAAAGCCTTTCTTGACCGTCCACTAGAGTTCGTATCCCGAGAGGCTGCCTACACCTTTGTCGACGGAGTACGAAACACGGAGATTCGTCAGCGCCTAATGCTCGGCGATTACAAAACTATCCACGAGGCGCTAACGGCATCATTGAGGAAGGAGGTGGCCAAGACGACAGCTACCCCGATGTCGCGAACCAGGAGTGTCCGTTGCACTGAAGACCGAAGGCCAGCCGCGTGACGCTGGCGAAATCCTAGTGGCGTGTGCTGCGGGTGCGGCTAGCCGGGACAACTCTAGAGAGACAGCCGACACCAGGAAGAGCAGCCGAAAGAACGAGTAAAGCCCGGCGTGGCGAGGGGCACGTCGGCGGCGACATCATCATCCACTCGAGTGACACTGCGCGCCGTCAGCCGGCGTATGGATGACAGCCTCATCGTGGACGTTTGGGTGAGAGGGAAGCCGTGCCGCGTGCTCATAGATACCGGGGCAGCCGTGACCATCATCAGACCTGACGTGGCCAAGGGTTTGCCATCGAGGAAACCGAGCCGACCATACCAGCTTGTGACGGCATCGGGTGACACCTTGCCTGTGGAGAAAGATGTCCTGCTGAAGTTGACCTTGGGGCAGAGTGTCGTGCGTCTGTGGGTGTTCGTTGCGAAGGTGGCTGAGGAGGTGATACTGGGATTGGATGCCCTCAGGAGCCATGAGGCGACGGTCAACGTCGGCAAGAAGGTCCTGCGGCTTAACGGAGAAGAGATGATACTCCGGCAACCTGAAGAGCGCCTTGGAATCTGCAGGGTCGTCTTGAAGGAAGACGTGGCTGTCCCTGCGAGAAGCGAGGTGGTGGTGACAGCGCGACTGTAAGGCCAGCGAACCAGGAACATGATGCTGGACCAGAAGACGCCTGTGCACAGACTCTGTGTAGCCAGGACATTGTTGCCATGTTGAGAGGGTGCCAGTGTGACTGCTCAACTTGGCAGGCACCGATCACGATGTCCGGGCCGGAACGGAGCTGGGGATGTGCGAGCCCGTGGTCAGCGTAACCGCAATCGACAAGACAGGAGCCGGTGCCAATGTAACACCTGGGCCCCCGGCTGGAAGGCTTACTGGAGAGGGCGGCCGACCACCTGACCGCAAAACAGCTGGAGAAGGTTCGACAACTACGGCCGCACGGACAAAGTGCTTCACCGCATTGACACCGGAGACGTCCCACCCATTCGGCAACCACCTAGATGAGTTCCGCTGGCAAAACAAGCGGCGGGACGGGATATGGTAGATGACATTAAATCCAGGGGAGTGATTGAAGATTCTGACAGCCCTTGGTGTTCCCCTGTAGTTCTGGTGACAAAGAAGAACGGCAAGCTACGCTTTTGCGTGGACTACAGGAAGTTAAACGCTGTCATCCGAAAGGATTGCTTCCCCCTACCCCGGATTGACGACACCCTGGACACGCTTGCTGGTGCACAGTGGTTTTCGACCCTGGACCTGAAGTCGGGTTACTGGCAGGTAGCTCTAGACCCGAGAGACAAGGAGAAGACCGCATTCTCGACAGGCCAAGGGTTTGGCAGTTCACAGTTATGCCCTTCGGCCTCTGCAATGCACCAGCTACTTTGCAACGCCTAATGGAGTCAGTAATGAGAGGGTTGACCTACGACGCCTGTGTGCTATACCTGGACGACATCATAGTCTGTAAGACCTTCAAAGACCATCTGGAGAATCTGAGTAAGGTGCTACAGAGACTGCAGGCGACCAATTTGAAGCTAAATGCAAAGAAGTGACAGCTCTTCTGCAAGGAAGTCAATGACTTGGGCCACATAGTCTCACCAATCGGAGTGGCCACAGACCCAGAGAAGACACAGGCCGTAAGAGATTGGCCTCGGCCGAAGGATAAGAGAGAATTGCGCAGTTTCCTGGGGCTGTGCAGTTACTGCCACCGTTTTATCAAGAGGTTCTCCAACATCGCCAAACCCCTCACCCGCCTGACTGAACAACACCGGCCCTATGTGTTGCTGGAAGATGCCAAAGACGCTTTCCAGCGGCTGAAGAAGACACTGTAGTGCTCCTATTCTGGGATTTCCACAACCAGGCGGCGCCTTCATTGTGGACACCGATGCCAGCGACCATTGCATTGGAGGCGTCTTATCCCAAGTCCAGGACGGCCATGAGTGGGTAATAGTCTACTACAGCAAGATACTATCCAAGGCAGAGAAGAACTACTGCGTCACCCAGCGAGAGTTACTGGCAGTAGTAAAGACATTGGAGCATTTTCACAAGTACCTGTATGGTCAGGCATTCCACCTGATGACTGACCATTCCGCCCTAACCTGGCTATTGAGCTTTAAGAACCTGGAAGGCCAGACAGCACATTGGGTTCAGAGACTACAAGAGTACGACTTTACCTCTGAACATCGTAGAGGGAAGAGCCACGGGAACGCAGATGCCATGTCCCGAAGACCCTGTCCAGAAGAGTGCGGCCAATGCACAAGAGTGGAAGCGAAGGAGCGTGCCGCAGCTGTTAGAGTGGTCACGGCAGTGCCTGTGGATGACTGGGATAGCGCAGGCCTGAGGAGGGAGCAGCTGGCAGACGCAAACTTGGGACCACTCTTGAGGGAAGTGGAGGCAGGTACAAGACCAACCTGGGAGGACATCGCACCAAGGAGCGCTACATACAAGTCGTACTGGTCCCAATGGGACTCGCTGAAGATCAGAGAGGGCGTGCTGTTCCGCGTATGGGAATCACCTGATGGGAAGTCGCAGAGAGAACAGTTGGTACTTCCCCGAAGCAAGGTCCTGGAAGTCTTGGAGGAAGTTCACGCCGATACTTCAGGAGGACACCTGGGAGCAAAACTTCGACAGGCTACTACTGGCTGAGGCTCCGAGCAGATGTTGAGAGATGGTGCCGTCAATGTCGCGCATATGCGGCGAGTTGCGGCCCCCAGACTAGGAGCCAGGGTCGCATGCAGCAGTACAACGTCGGAGGGCCATTCGAAAGGATCGTCATCAACATAGCTGGACCATTCCCAGTATCCGACCGAGGCAACAAGTGCCTTATGGTGGTCGTGTACTACTTCACCAAGTGGCCGGAGGTGTATGCCATCTCGAACCAGGAAGCAAAGACAATCACAGACTGTCTCGTGGAGCAAATGTTCTGCCGATTTGGGGTGCCGTTATTGCTCCACAGCGACCAGGGCACCAATTTTGAATCCAACCTAATGAAGGAGGCACTAGAAGGACTTGGGGTTAACAATACCCGCACAACACCCCTACACCCGTTGTCGGACGGCATGGTGGAGAGATACATCAAGACCTTAGAAAAGCACTTGAGGAAGGTCTTGGCCAGCCATCAGCGAGACTGGGACGTCAAGGTGCCACTGTTTTTGCTGGCCTACCGCTCGTCAACATACGACACCACTGGGATGTCGCCAGCCAGCTTAATGTTCCGTCGAGAGTTACGCCTCCCCTATAATGGCTTTTGGAAGCCTCCCGGACGCAAAACAGCCAGCAACCGAGTATGTGGAGAACCTGGTGGACCATCTCATGAGATGGCTCGTCAGAACATCCAGAAAGCGAGCGACCGCATGAAGACCCAATACGACAGGGAAGCCAACAGCCAAGGGTTCCAGCAAGGTGACCAGGTCTGGTTGTATCGCCCTACTCGAACCAAGGGATGCTGCCCTAAACTTCAACAGCCGTGGCAAGGACCATACCGTGTGGTGAAGAGGATTAACGACGTGGTCTTTCGCATCCAGAAGGTGCCCCGAGGGAAGATGTTGGTGGTACACCTGGATCGTCTGGCCCGCTACAATGGTGCTGTTCGGGACGACCAGCCTTGAGGAGGGAGTAGTGTCGCGAAGCAGTTTCCTACGATAGCGCGGCTTGTGTCACAAAGAGCTGGCAAATAAAGGTAGCTGAGATAAAGGACTTGTCGGCATAGATTAAGTTACAGTTTTGAACTTATCAACGAGGTATTTAAGAAGGTGACAACTTGCCAAGAGGAGTCATAAGCAGTAAACAGCTGTAGCATGTTGTAACGGGAGCTGATGTAATCAGAATGCTGTTTGTTATTGTCATCGACCTTGGTAGATTGTGTTGTATGTGACGTAATGTTGTTACGTGAGAATTGAACAGCGTATTTCTACGGAAATAAAGAACATTTGGAATATCTGCAACTCAGACTTTTAATTCTACGAACCCACAGTCACAGTATGTAATTCTTGTCATTTAATGTTTTTTAATTCTTGTCATTTTAATGTTTTACCTGCTAAAACTTTGAGAGCTAAGTTTTTAAATTACCTGTAGTTGTGAAACAAATTATTACAACAGTTACAGGCTCTTTATGAGTAATAAATCTGAAATTACCCTTTACAATCCATTGAAAGTAGAAAAAAAAATATAGTTTGAGTGCTTCTTTTTTGAACTACTTTTTTTCTCTGGTAAAACTTTAATAAATGTAATCATACATTTTCGGCATTTTCTTTGATTTGAAACTACTCTTCTATCTCAGAGAAGATCTATTCTGATTGTTTATTCACATTTTCTACAAGTGCCCAGAAAACTTCTTTTGAAAATGGGTGTAATATTCCATCACATAAATATTGTTATCCGTTAGTCCAAAATAGTAGTGTATCGTTCCAAAAGGTCTTTGCCTATAAAAGAATATTCAAGATATTTATACTGTTTTGTTTCTGCTATTATTATTTATTATTATTATTATTATTATTATTATTATTATTATTATTATTATTATTATTATTATTATTATTATTATTATTATTATTATTATTATTATTATTATTATTTATGATCATCATCGTTATTTTAAATTTGTTTATTCAACCTTTCAGTTCAGTGTACTTACATCAGTGGAACTTATGTTTTTGGTACAACAGTGTTTTTCTAATTAGATGTGATTGTGAAAAGTATTCAATCATTAAATCCTTTCTGTATAATTGGTTTGAGATAAGTCATTGTTACCAGATTTGATGATCATGCTATATATATATAGCAGCAATTTGAAGCATAAGTCATTTAATTTCATTACTGCAGTGAAGTATACGCAAATGCATTGTCATGGTGAAAAATAATTTATTTTGTTTCATAAATGTAGTGTTTGCATTCTAAAAAATAACCTGTCAGTAACACTTTAGGCATAACAGCCTTCATCCCTGGGATATGTTTCTTTAGAGCGATTTCACCCTGTTCAATTCATTGCTTTGACTGCAACTCTTGCTGAAACCAGAGTGCTGCAAAATCTCAGCTCAGCTTCTGTCTAAACTCTTCTAGGAATTGAAAAAATTATTTTCTGTTAATTTTTAACACTCATGCACACACATTTTTATTTTTATGACTGTTTCTAGGAATATTCATTCAGTTGTTCTTCGACATCTGTTTACTTTTGGCATCAATGATGCTTTCCCTTATGCAAATGTTTTTGTAGCGTGCACAAAACTTAAGCTACTCAAGCCTTTGCAGTAGCAGCCAGTTCACACACTTCTCATTGATAATGCTGAAATATGGCTTTTAACTAGGGTTTCCTTAGTTGGAATATTGGATCCTGAATGTTTTATATAGTATTTTAAGTTTACATACTCCAACATTAAGCCATATTAGATGATGTATGAAATAGGTGAAATGATTATGTGAAATATAAAGCTATTAACAGTGAAGCAAACAAATATATACAAATATAACAGTTTGTAACTTAAAACTTCACTTATAAGAAATTATGATACTTTTCTTATAAATTGTCTGGGATCACGATTTCATGTAATCATTGCTGAGGATGTGTAAAACTTTTACACGAAATCGTGATCCCGGACAATTTATAAGAAAAGTATCATAATTTCTTATAAGATAAGTGAAGTTTTAAGTTACAAATTGTTATATATGTATATAGGTCAAATAATGTTCAAATGAGTCGAAGGTCCAGAGCTTAAGAGCTACCCAACATTCAGACACTTTTAAATAAATATTATCTAACTGTATAACAAATAAAGTATGATTTTATTTATGTTTTATGAAACTTTTTAATCAGTTTCTTTGATGCAGCCAAAAGTACTTGCTTGAAGTTTTAGGTTATACTATCCAAACAGCCATTTGAGAAATGTCCTTGCTGTTGGTTACTAACAATGTTATCTACATCAACAGCAGCTACTTTTGGAACTGCTGTCTATCTCTCTGTCGCCCACATCACAACACACCACACTTTTGCACACACTGCACTATACCATATGCCACACACCACAGCATACCACAAGATAGTATTTAAGACAATATTGTCTCATTTATTCGGCATAAATAAATTAATCAATAAGTTACAATATTATATTTCTGATAATACAATCTAAATTAACATTTTCCTTTGTTGCAGATCATCAGCATAATGGAAGCCTGTTTACACTCTTCTTACACAGTCCGTTGACAGCATTCTGTTTCATATGTAATATACTCACAATACCAATACATCTTTGGGAAAGATGTCAATCTTTCATTGACAGATTTGTAACAGAAGCAAGTAGACTGTTCACTCGCTGCAGGATAGGTATGTACAATTTCATACCAATTCCAGAAAGTAGATGATGTCTTTTTATAAGTCATATGTCATAATTACATCTTTGACGTAAAAATAACTGATGGTATTAATAACCTGTATATCAATGAGTTTATACTTATTCCATACAAACTAATCAGGTTGAATTCATGCTGAGTTCTTAGTCATTGAAACAGAATTGTAGCACTTAACTACCAACCCTTCTGCCAGCATACTTGGAGTAAGCAACATGATACCTTTGCTTACTAACAGCATGCTAAACTTATAGTTAAAACTTAGTTTAATTTTGCTTGGAACTTTTACAGTTGGAAGTGACTGTTAAGGAGCTCATTTATGATATAGGTGGTATTATTTAAAAGAAAAAGCCCAGTTTTATTGTGACGAGCTAACCATGGATTGTACAGGATAGGTAAGGAACACATGGCCAGATTGTACATGGGGTAGAGTAGCTCAAAGGTAACCGTTACATATTTATGAGAGGTTGGGTTTTCTATCAGCTTACATTCCTACAAAAGGTATGGTAATACTAATTAAAGGTACAATTCACTTAATAAGAATATTTACTACAAATAAGCAGATTTCATAGGTGATGGAATGGGGGGAGTGACGTCACATATACTACTGAAGTCACATCAACTATTATTAGTATTAATTAATACAGTCACTTGTGACATGATATCCAGTAAGCACATAACTGCAATAACACATTTTTCTCCAGGAAGCAACTTTATTGATAATGGGTAATGCTGCATTGCAGTTTTCGGAACTATTAAATGAAAGTTGCCCTCCTGAAATGGAAAACATGCTTCCACTATTCAAGAATAAGGTGCAAATATGTGCTTGCTTTATGGACAAAAGTGGACAAAAAATGGAACAGCTGACATGCCTTTAATAGCATCTACATTATATACATCTTCCGGACCTGCAGGCTGTGGTCCAGGTAGTTTAATATCTGATGTTTCGCCGAAAACTGCATCCGGCATCATCAGATTTATGAACTTGAGACCTCCTGAGTCCAAGTAGCATAGTAAATGAAGACTTGTCTTTCAGACAATAAATTGCTGTTCTCAGTAGTACAATACTGGGATTCTCTTGCCAGCAGGTGAATTCATTTCACTCATTCCTCCTGCTTGGGACTAGGTTGGAAGAAAAACTTTGATTAGTAATGGAAAATGTGCCTACTATGTGTGTGACTTGCCAGAAAACAAGATTGAAAAAGACAAACTAAGTCTGGAAGAAGATTTTACAGACATGTTTAAATATTCAAAGTATAAAAATTGAAAGAAGTGTAGAGACAGTGAAGCGCAAGTTAAAATAAAAGTGAATCGAGAAGATATTGACACATTGCTGCAGTAACAAATTTTAGATTACTTACGGAACATGATTATTTGGCCAAACACTTACACAGAATAGGAATTTATACAATTCCAAATTGTCTGCTGTGCAACAAAGAAGAGGGAATGACTGAAGAACATCTTTTAACCTGTGAAGCCCTACCTGTCGGACCCACTACACAGAAATATTGAAGAGCAAGAGAGCTAATGGCTTCATTGCCAAAGCCAGCATTTGAAAACAACAACAATAACAATATTGACACATTGCTTCACTAACACTGTTTTTCACAATACATGTTTCAAGAACTGTTGCTCCCATCTTCAGTTGAGCCTTGACTAGTGCAGGTTGCAGTGGTATCCTCTTTCTCTGTATTGTCGGTAGATGGCATGGTGGATTTGTCAAAGATGTCCATTGGTGGAGTTTGAAAGTTCATAATTCTATGACGATTTGTATTAATGAAATTTATGTCCCATTCAGAAATATCTCTGGGATGATTAACATGTTTTATTAAAGTTTTCTCCAAGTTAATGTCATGTCTGGTATTCAAAAAATGAAAAAATACTGCTGATTTTTGTATTTCAGCAGTAGCTTTTCATTTTTTTTTAATACCAGACATGATCCTGCTGATTTTTGTATTTCAGCAGTAGCTTTTCATTTTTTTGAATACCAGACATGACATTAACTTGGAGACAACTTTAATAAAACATGTTCATCGTCCCATATATCTTTCTGTATGGGAAAAAATCTTCATTAATAAAAATCGTCACTGAATTATGAACTTCGAAACTCCACCACTGGACATTTTGACAAATACATCGTGCCACCTATCGACGATATGTAGAAAAAGGAAACCACCCTTGACGTTGGTTTTCTTCAAAGGTGGTGTTGAAATAGAACAGTTTTTCTTTATGTTTTGTTAGGAATATCTTTTCCCACATGTTTAATGCACTTGAACCCTGAGCACTTTTTAATAAGTGGATTTCTTATTCTATATTGTGATTATCATTCCAAAATTGGTACGCTCCCGCCAATTTGTCTGTCTTTGTTCCTGAAGTTCCTTAAATGCTCTTTAAGACTTATGTTAAAATTCCTTTTAGTTTTTCCAATGTAAAAGTTCTCACAGCCTTTGCAGTGTATCCGGTACACACCTGATTTTTTTGTCTGTGGGTTTCTCCTTTGTATTATATGATTTCAAAAGGTGTTGTACTCTGAATTTGTTTTGTGGGACCAAAGTAGTGTTGTGTTCTATTAAGACTTTTTATAAAAAGTGTGTAGCTCTGGAATGTATGTAAATTTTCTGTATGAAAATCAGTTTTATTACTGATTGGGGAAAGAGCAGTTATTTGTTTGCATCTCTGTCTTTTGAGTGTATCAATTTTCGTTTTGACCAATTCAGCATTGAATCCATTGTATTTTGCAATATGAATTATATGATTGTACTCTGATATATTCCATCTTGTTTAAGAGTAGATTAACCAGCCTGTAAGTGAAAGTGTTGACAGTATGCTTGTTTTGTCTTGGGCTATATCCATCTGATTTTATGAAATTTTCTGTGTGTTTCTTTCCTGTTATGTCAGATTCTAGTTTTATATGTTTTCTGATTAGTTTCAAGTCTAAGAAAGGGATTTCATTGTTTGCACCTATTTTTCTATGGACATTTTTATTGCAGGATTTTGTAAATTAAATAGTCTCAATGCATCAGATGTCATCCACATATCTATACCAATGTTTGAAAATTAATGAGAATGCCTTTGTGATATGGGTTTTTAAAAATCTCATGAAAAGATCTGCCAGGGATGAGGACAATGGGTTGTCCATAGATAGTCCTGATTTTTGTTTGAAAAAATTTGTCATTTACTGTAAAAAAGTATTGTTCAATGTAGTTGTTTGTTAAGTGAAGTATTCCTCTATCATATTCAGTCTAATTGTAGGGATTGAAACCATAATTGCATGTACTCCATGAGTTTGTCTCTTGGCACACTTGGGAATAAAGAGATTACATCAAAAGATACCACTCGGTCAGTGGGAGAAAATTCTAGGTCTTCATTTTTTTGATGAATTCCAACAAATTTTTAATACTGTGGCTTTGAAGTTTTAGTAGCTCCTTATATTTATTGTTTAGCCATTTGGACAATTTGTAGCAGGGTGTGCTTACGTTGTTAATGATTGGGTGCATCTTATTTCCTGTTTTATGAATTTTGGGTAATCTGTATATGTTAGCTACTGTAGGGTTGTCTGGTTTCAAACTTTGTTTTATGTACTAAAATTAGGCAAGTGAGTCAACCTTGTATATACTTTTCTCCACTTACTAGTTTTTTATGAAGGTTGACTCACTTGCCTAATTTTAGTAACAATGGCACTCCACTTTCTGAAATACTTCTTTTTATTCTATATTTGTTTTATTTCTTTTGGTATTATAATTGTATCCTTGATTGCTTCGTTTAACTGTTTTACACACTTATTTCCTGGAATTCATCACTTGCCAATAAATCTGTCATTCTAGAAATGACAGAAATGTGGTCCTGTTTGTTCATGATGACCGTCTTATTTCTTTAGTCTGCTTATGTATAAACAACATCTTATATCCAAAACCTTAGCCTATACACGGCTAGTATGGAGGAATAATTAATTTCCATCAATTAACTTAACACCTTTTCTATTTAGTGATTTAAATATTTTCCCGTATGGTTTAGGTTTATTGCTTTCCCTTTCTATTTTTCTAGGATCTTCCCACATTTGCTTCTAATTACTGATTTCTCCCCAGTATTTAGACCCTCAGTAGCTAATTCAATGCCAACTATGTAATCTTCTATGTTATAGGAGAAATCTATGCAAGTTTTTAACCCTTTGTTTAAGAATGCTATTTCTGTGTATGTGAAGGTTTCAGTAGACATATTGACTACTTGATTACGATTTTGTTTGTTTATGGGCTGGCTTTTTGTGTTGTTTGCTTTCTCCAAGATTTAGACCTCACATTTTCCTGTTTTGCTTTTGTGTGTTTTTGTTTATGTGAAAGTTTATATGCATAAAAACACAGTTTTCTAAGCTAGCCCAAACGATGTCTCCCAATGATTTGCAAATTTTGGTGATGTTTTACATGTTTTTTTTTTAGTTTTTCCATCATTCTCTGGATGATTCAGATTTTCGTTAACTTGGATCAGTCCTAGTCCCAGTTTACAATTACAATTACAAGCGGCTTATATTAAGGGCTGATAGTGGTGTTGACCCCCTGGCCGTTAACCTCTATCCTAGCCCTTATACGACCTTGACCTAATGTTCTGATTGTGTCTTCCATTTCTCTACCTCTTATTTCCTTGCCCTTCTCAACCATTTCTCTTTGACTTTGTCAGCGTATTTCCCCACCTCCCTTAATTTTCTCTCTCTTTTCAACGTAAGCATTTTTATTGTTACTATGTAAGCCCCTTTATTATCCCAGTTCTTATCCCATATTAATTTCCTCCAGTTTTCAATTTCTTTACACTCCACTACATAATATTTTAAACTTATTTTCTTTCCACATAGAATGCGCTCCTTTGATGAACCCTCTCTCAATATGGCTCCTGTCCTTAACCAAGCTAAACCCTCCCTCTCATATCTATCACATATGTCTATATATCCCTTCCCCATTCTGTCTGTATTTTCAGGTATACATTTAGTGATTTCTTACTTATCAGATTTCCCCACGTCACTTGTCTGTCAATGTCCTCTATCCTATTCTTAATAATTGTCCAAAAACCTTACACATTTCTTTCACTCTCATGCCAGATATCCCCCATTCCTATTTTAACCAGCGTTCTCTCTAGCTCTGCCCACCAGCTGTCCTTACATGTTGAATTCTTCTGATGTTCTAGACAGATCTTTAATGTATTATCATCCTTTTTTTATATAGCTATACCAATATTTTAAACATCTTTCTATAATTACCCCACACCTGCAAGGTCTTCCAAGTTCCACTCTAGTTACTTCATTTGGCGTTGACTTATTCAAACCCAGTATCTCTTTACAGAACTGTTCATATGTATGTTCAACATGATTTCTTATCTCATTTGCCCCCCCAAAACTCCACACCATATGTCATTTTTTATTCTACTATTGCTTCATAGATTCTTTCATGCCACCTTAATAACATATCTGTATTAATTAAATTATTATTTTAATTATTAATTCAATTAGTATTTTAATTATTAATTAAATTAATTAGGAGTCGATTAATGACACTTAAAGTAAGTGTTGTTTTGTGTCATTAATCGACTCCTAATTAATTTAATTTATACAACAACACTGTTTTCAACACTTCCATGAAAGGATTTAACATATCTGTAATTTATATTTACAGCTCCTTACCCCAGACACTTTCTTCCCTTTCACTCTTATCTTTCTCCCATGTCCCATGTGCTCCCCAGCCTCCATTGTAGCACAGTCTCATCCCTAAATAGTCATACTCCTTTACCACCTCCACTTTTTGGTCGTTTAGATACCACTTTTCTTAACTTATCACCCTTCTTAAATACTACTATTTTTGACTTGCTTATATTGATTATCCGCCATTCTTTACAGTAGTTGCTAATTTCATTTATTGCTCTCTGTAATCCTATCTCTGTTATAGATGCTATTACCAAATCATCTGCAAATAGTAACCCTGGTATTACCTTATTTCTAATAATTGGGTAATGGTTGTTATTTTTTTCAACCCTCTCAATTATATCATCAATGAACAAGTTGAACAATATAGGGCTAAGTTTACAGCCTTGTCTTAATCCCATTTTCTGCTCCACTAATTCCGTTATCCCATTCTTATCTACTCTTGTTCCAAATGTTATTCTCTCATACATTTTTTCTAGTCCTATAATAAATTTCTTGCTTACTCCTTTCTTTTGTAATTTCCACCACAGTGGTTCTCTCACTATTGTATCAAAAGCTTTTTCAAAATCTACAAAAAACATATACACTCTTCCTCTTTTAATACTTGTGTACATATCTACTGTTGTTCTAATAATTAGTGCATTATCTATTCTCCTCCCTTTCCTGAACCATGATTGAAATTCCAATAGCTTCTTTTCTCCCTCCTCCCATCTTTGCAATCTTTCAGACATTATTCCTGTGTAATTTTTCCTAATATTGCTAGTAAACTGATGCCCCTATACCCCTATTGCGGTTTATAACTTCTCTTTTGCCTTTGTAAATTGATGCAATAATACTCACTTTCCAATTTTCTGGAAATCTATTCACTTGCCTTATTTTTTCTAAAAATTTTGTCATGACACTTACACCTTCATTTGTTTTACCATATTCCTTCTAGAACTCTCCTGGTAGTCCATCAAAGCCCCCAGCCTTGTTCTTTTTTTAACTGTTTTACTTGTAAATTCAATTTGTCTACTGTGATTTCCCCATCTAATCTATTATCTTGCGCTACCTCCCCATCCCAAATCCATTTTTTAAAGCTAACTTTTGGTTTGTCACCGATCAACTTTGTAAAGTATTCAACCCACTCTGCAAGTGCTATCTTTCCATCAATATTTCCTTTCCTGTTGATCTCTGTGATTGTCCCCCCAGGGGCCTACTTCGGTAGGTACGGGTTTGGCGCACCCGGGGTGCCTAGCCAACAGTCTCCCTCGTGTGGGCTCCTCTTCGTGGTTGAGGGAGACGGTCAACAGGCCCACCCACGTGTAGGCTGTGCGTGGAGACCCGTGTTGGTGGAAATGTTTGTCCTAGTGGTTGAGGGATGCGTATCTGAGCTCGTAACAGTGTTTTTCTGAATTCGGGGAGGGTGCGCATTTCTAATACACCACTTTGGCTTCTGCTTCGCCTAAACGGGAGGTTAGGGACTAACCCACCCCTAATCAATCGGCCAGGACTAGGTATTGTACTGACCTCCAGGGTGAGCGGGACGGCGAGCTCGCTATATCTCCTGTGTAGCCCTGTCATCCCAGTGGGATGACCCCTTGTTGGGCTCCGTGGTGGGTGGGGAGCACTGGGGGATGAATTTTACGCCAACATTCATGTCAAACCTTACACAAAAAAACCAATCCAAAAAATTGTAACAATGGAAAAGAAGTAGCCGAGTCTTGTGGTCCTCGATACTTGTTAATCAGTCGCACTGAAGAAGGCCAAAAGTTTACGACAGTGAACCCTTTTACTATCCAGAGGGGATTAGACAAAATTGCTGGTCCTGTCAAGTCTTGCATACGATCGCGCAACGGCATGCTCCTGGTTGAGGCGCATTCTAACTCCCAGGCAGCATCATTGAAGGCTAGCATGCTAGGCAGTTATCCTATAACCGTTACATTACGTAAGACCCTGAACTCCTCGTGTGGGGTGGTAACCACCCGTGCGTTGGACGGTATGTCCAACGAGGAGATTCAGGAGAACCTAAAAGACCAGGGTGTTACTTGTGTGTACCGAGTACAGCGCAGAGAACGTGGGGAATTGTTGCCTACTCGTACCCTGTACCTTACTTTTGATAGCGTAGATCTTCCTCAAAAGATTAAGGCAGGATACGAGAGTATTGAGGTTAGGCCCTATATACCAAACCCCCTGCGGTGCTACAAGTGTCAGCGTTATGGTCACACTAGTCAGCTGTGTAACGGATCTCCAGCATGTGGTTTGGCTTTACACGAGGGTGAGTGCTCCTTGCCCATTAAATGTATAAACTGTGCCGGGGAGCATCCATCTAGCTCCAAAGACTGCTCACGTTTTGTGGAAGAAAAGGCAATACAGGAGATCCATGTTAAGGAGAAGGTTTCCTTCTCGGACGCCCGGAAGCTCCTTGGTACTCGCCTGCCCTCTGTCCCTAGGTCCGGTACTTATAGCTCTGTCTTGGCTAAACCCGTTCCTAGAAAAGAAATTGCAATGCAAACCTGCGGTGCAGGGGAGCTTACCATCTAAGACAGAGTTCTTGTCCCGACACAAGTGCGGAAGTCCACAAATCCATCACTAGCGTCGGCAAATACATCGCCTAAACGGACGAAGGAAACTAAAACCTCAGCCCCGTCCCAAGCCAAACCGTCGACTTCTACATCTAAATATGACAAGCCTGTAATATGCGATCCACTGCCTAAAGTATTTAAGACCAGTTACCAGAGGACAGATTTCCTTAAAGATTCGACCCGTACCCCCAGGAAGAAGAAAACCTCTAGGACATCCCGAAGCTCTTCTTCTGAAGAGCTTTCTGGTGATGAATCGGATCGACGACTGTCATCTTCCTCGATCTCTGTGTCCAATAAGTTTGAAGCCCTTGAACCTAAGTTCTCTTTAGGGAAAGGGGCTTCCTCCGCCGAAGAGATGGACCTAGAGGATACCGACCACAGAACGGCAACAAAAATGCGCCAGGATAAATCGGCAGAAAAAGGTGTTAGCCCTACACCGAAGAAAAAGGGTAAGCTGATTCGGCCATTGTTAAAGTCGTCTTAATGTAGACCAACTTTTACAACCTATCTCCATAGTTCCAATGGCTATCCTCCAATGGAACATGCGGGGTTTAAGAACACGTCGACCAGAACTGGAACTTTTGCTCAGTAAGCATAACCCCTTGGTGGTATGCTTACAAGAGACTAAGCTACGACCGCAAGACAAGTTTAAAATCCGACGCTACACACCACTGCGGTGTGATATTGACATAGAAGAGGGCATTCCTGCTCACGGGGGCACTATGATGCTCCTCAGGGATGACATATTTGTAGATCCGGTACAGCTACAATCTGATATACAATCTGTAGCTGTAAGGATTAAGCTGCCATCAATCGAATTTTGCATTTGCAATGTATATGTCCCGCCATCAGATGACCTCTCGTTAATTGACCTTGAAGATCTGGTTTCCCATCTTTCAACACCTTTTCTAATAGTTGGAGACTTTAATGCCCATCACCCACTATGGGGCTCGACTCGGGCATGTTCGAGAGGCCACCTCATTGCAAAATTCTTGGAGATCAATAACTTGGTTCTCCTGAACTCCGGAGAGCCAACGTTCCTTTCAGACGCCTACAACACCTATTCGCACATCGATTTGGCTGTATGTTCATCCCAGTTAGCAGTTTCATACAGTGGAATGTCATCTCTGATTTACACTCCAGCGACCACTTCCCATGTCTTCTTAGTCTCTTAGCACACAATGTGTCTCCCTCACGTATCCCTAGATGGCGCTTTGATCGTGCCAACTGGAACCTTTACACCCAGTTGGCTGTCTTTGATTACAACGAACACGATTCTGTGAATGATCTAGTCGATCATCTCACAGAAAAAATTCTTTCCGCTGCAGAACAGTCTATTCCACGTTCGGCTACCCAACCCGGTCGATTTCCTGTCCCATGGTGGAACAACGATTGCTGGAATGCTATTCGTGCTCGTAGACGCGCTCTACGGGTATTTCAACGTCACCTTACCCTAAGTAATCTAATTGAGTACAAGAAAGCGCGTGCACAGTCTAGGCAAATAATTAAGGATAGCAAAAAGATCTCATGGAACAACTTTGTCTCATCTTTTAACAGATGTACACCTTCATCTGTTGTATGGGATAGGTTAAGGGGCGTGGCCGGAACATCAACCCACTTGCCAATCGCTGGTCTGCAAACACCTGCAGGAGTTGTTGATCCGTTTGACGTGGCTAACACCTTCGGCTGTGCTTTCGCTCAGGTGTCTAGCTCAAGTAATTATGCTCCTGAGTTTATCTCAAGACTCAGGTAGAATCTCAAGGTTTCGTGTTTAGTTCCAGAAACCTTGAAGACTATAACCGCCTCTTCACCTTGGCAGAGTTAGAACACGCTCTTTCATCATCGCAACTGACAGCACCAGGACCGGACGGAATCCACGTTCAAATGTTACAACATCTCTCACCTGAAGGTAAGGCATTCCTGCTCAAGGTCTATAACCGTGTTTGGGTTGATGCCACGTTTCCGGACAAGTGGCGAGAAGCCACCATTATACCTATCTTGAAAGCTGGCAAGGACCATCACCTCCCTTCTAGCTACCATCCTATTTCCCTCACCAGTTGCGTATGCAAGGTGATGGAACGCATGATAAATGGGCGGTTGGTATGGTGGCTGGAAACGCACAACCTACTGAATAACATCCAGTGCGGTTTTCCACGACGCCGTTCAACAGTGGATCATCTTGTGTCCATGTCGACACAGATAATGAACGGCTTTCTTAAAAACTGTCAAACAGTCGGAATATTTTTTGACCTCGAAAAGGCTTATGATACGTGTTGGCGGGCAGGGTTGCTACATACTCTGCACACCTGGAATATACGTGGACGCCTACCACTCTTCCTTCAGGAATTCTTGAAAGACCGCGTATTCCGAGTAAGGGTTGGCTCGGTTACTTCGAACCTTTTCGTTCAAGAGAACGGTGTACCTAAGGGATCGGTACTAAGTGTTACGTTGTTTGCTATTGAGATTAATTCTATCTCGAAATGTGTACCTCCGGGGGTCTCGTCATGCCTATTTGTAGACGACTTTGCCGTCTACTGTACATCTCAGCGCACTTCGTTTATAGGGTGCCGTCTTCAGACCACCTTGGACAACCTTAAGGTTTGGAGTTTAAAGAATGGCTTCCGATTCTCTGCTGAGAAAACCATCTGTCTTAACTTCTGGCGTCAGCAGAGTCGACTACCTACAAGGCTCCGGCTAGGCGCCGATCTACTACCTTTTGCAGATGAGACGAGGTTCCTTGGATTGATATTTGATAGAAAACTTAGTTGGTCGTCGCATATAGCACAACTGAAAGCACAATGTGACCGATCTTTAAATATCTTGCGGGTACTAAGTGGAAAATCGTGGGGAGCGGATCGTACAGTGTTATTGCGACTGTATCGCACACTTATCCGTTCCAAATTAGATTATGGTAGTTTCGTTTATGGCTCAGCATTTCCGAGCCGAGTTATAAGCCTATATGCTGAGTCTGCAGAACCTCCTCTGCAGTACAGGCGCAACATGCTATTAGCCAATTATGGCTGTGGACTTAATTGCATGCCCACACATCCAACATTTACGCCGTTCTTTAATACCTTCATGGACGTGCATTATAGGAACACTTCTATTAAACCAAAGCCACCTGGTTTTCGTTTCCGGGAGCTCCTTAGACATCTTAATACTGAAATGCCCAAGATGTATCCTAGGGGGGAGAGGACATACCCTCCTTGGTTGTGCAGAGCGTCCCACGTTGATCTGGGCATGACAGAATATGATAAATCTACCATGTCTACGTCTAGTATCCGCACATGCTTTTTAGAATTTTTATCACGATATCAGGACCATGTTAAAATTTACACCGATGGGTCCAAGAATTCAGATGGTGTTGGTTGTGCTTACGTGTGTGGAACCGAACCCTATACATTCGGATTCCACACTAGCACTTCCATTTTTACTGCAGAGCTCTATGCAATATACCGGGCCATTTTACACGTACGTCGACGAAAGTTGGGGGACTGCTTAATCCTGAGTGATTCCCTCAGTTCACTTCAAAGCCTATGGCAGCTGTACAACTACCACCCTATTGTGCAGCGGATACAGGATGCCCTTCACGTTTTACACGCTTCTGGCGTTAACGTGGTGTGTGCATGGATCCCTGGTCACGAAGGCTTGCGGGGGAATGAAATGGCGGATTCGGCAGCCAAGACGGCTACCATGAAGCCCAGGGTTCGAGTACCATATGTGACATCAGAAGATTTTAGGGCCGTATTGCGGAGAGCTGTGCAAACCTGCTGGCAGGAAGAGTGGTCCGCTCTCCGCAATAATAAACTTAGATCAGTCAAGGATCTTCCGATTCCCTGGGTTACCTCCTGTCGGTCATCTCGTCGCGAGGAGGTGATTTTGGCTCGGTTGCGCATTGGGCGTTGTTATTTTAGCCACAGCTTTTTATTGAATAGGACTCCGGTTCCCGTTTGCCCACTGTGCAATGCTGACCTGACTGTCCGTCATTTGCTTTTAGATTGTTTTAGCTTGGCACGTCTCCGCAGGTCTCTCCAGCTGCCGGCCAGCTTGGCGGAGATCCTCGCAGATGACGAAACGGCGGTGGGCAAAGTTTTAGCATTTGTTTCAGCTGTGGATTTTAGAATTTAACCTCAAGTGTTTTTTTTTGCCATCTTATCCCTATCCTGATTTTACGATTTTAACTTCCATTTTAAACAAGGCCTCCTCGTTATGGCGGTGTTTTTACATTGGTTTTATTTGATTGTGTAGATTTCTAGTGTTTTAGACTTTGATTTAGCTTTTAGCCCACTTGTTTTTAAGGGCGCTGATGACCCAGATGTTGAGCGCCCTAAAACACAATCATCATCATCATCATCATCATCATCATCATCATCATCATCATCATCATCATCTCTGTGATTGTTTCCCATACTCTCTTTGAATCCTTTTCTAACACTGCCTCTTTCCTTTCTAACTCTTAGCGTCTAACCACTCTTTTCTTTTCCTTTCTATTAGTTTTTTATACCCCCTCCTACATAATATAAAATGTTATTTATCTTCATCTTTTTCTGTAATTTGCCATTTTTTGATTAATTTCCCTACTTCTCTTTTCGCATTCCTACATTCGTTGTACCAGCTAATAGGTTAGTCTTTTGTTTCATCTCCATTTTAACACCTACTCTTTTTACGGGCATCTTTAACAGTTCCAAGGCATTCAGGTAAACAAGGTTCTACTGTACACATGAATACATTGTTTAAAAATCTGATATATTGCACTCACATGATTTTCTCTACTCACTGTTTTACAAACCATTCTTACAAAACCTGCTTATTCAATCTACTTCTTTTTAATCCAGATAACATTTCATTCACATTTATGTATCTTGATAAAGGATACAGTAGATAAAGCAAAGAATGCATAGTCATGCAATTGCTTTGAAATTCCATACTTTCTACATGTCAAAAAAAGGGTAAAATGAATTGTAACTTCTCAGTTCAGGAATGTTTAACCCTTTCACTGCGGATGTCAGAACTGTTCCGTCAGTACGATTCACTGCTCTCCTTGTGGACAACATAGCATTGTCAACACACAGCAGTTGACTAAACAACTATTGGTAAACAGAAATGAAGGTCACTAAGTGTAGCATTCTCTAAGCAGTGTTGGTCTGCCATCTATTGGGGTTGTATTAGTTCAAGTTTTAATTCTTTCTGTGCTGTGTGCTGCTATCATATAAAGCTCTGCACAATAGATTTCTTGCAATCATTTGCACGTTGTACAAGCCTGTCACGTGACTCTGGCTGTACAAAATCATGGTTTCCTGCAGCAAACAGTCACATGTTGTGCAGCATGTAGATTTATTAGCAGAATTTGAAGCACTGTCATCCCATTTATCAGATTTTGAGTTTGATAACAGTGAAAGTATAAGTTGTAATGAAGATAATACTATAAATAGTGAGAGTGATGACAGTGATGTACAACCTGAACTCATGTAACATGCTAAAAGAAGACGTACTGATTATTCCTTTCAGTGGCAACAGGGTCCATTCATGCCAGTAATCTACTCTTTTGATGAGCAAAATTCAGGTATGCAGCAGATTTGAATGAAAATTTTACAGTGGCTAATATTTTCAAGTCCATAGCATATTATGTATCATATTGCGAATGAGAGTAATACGTATTTTACTTTCTTGTGTGAGAAATTACCGCCAAGCCCATTTTCAACTACAAACTTGGACAGATACTTCTCCTGAAGAACTATATATTTTCTTTGGCTTGACAATGCTTATGACTAAAGTAAGGAAGCATACAATAGCAGAATATTGGATAAAAAATCCCCTTATTGCTACTCCGCAATTTTCAGACTACATGTCCAGGGATAGAGGTATCTTTTACTTCTGAGACTTTTACACTTCAATGACAATAAAACACAAGATAAAGGAGACAGACTGCACAAATTGAGATCTGTTATTGAACATTTTAGACGTAATTTCAGCAAATTATTCTCACCATTTCAAAACCTCTGCATTGATGAAAGCCTTATGCTATTCAAAGGTCGCCTTTTGTTCAAAAATACATCCCTTCCAAAAGACACAGGTTTGGTGTAAAAGTGTTTGTGCTGTGTGATTGTCAGCCTGGATATATTCTAGACTTCATTGTGTACACAGGCAATACCACAGAAATTGATAACCGTGACCTTGGGGTGTCAGGGGCTGTGGTACAAACCCTCGCTACTAAGTACCTGCATAAAGGGCACAACTTGTGGCTAGACAATTGATACTCGAGTCCTGTCCTTTATAACTGGCTACATATAAATGGAACAAATGCTTGTGACACTGTTAGAAGAAACAGGAAAGGAATGCCAAGACTCAGCAAAATTAGAGAAGGGACAGTTAGAATCTGTACATACAGACAATATGTTAGCACTAAAGAGGTTGCCCGCCTCAGTAGCATAGATGGTAGCGGGTCTGCCTCATATTCAAGAGGTCCCGAGTTCGAATCTCGGTCAGGGTGAGTTATCTGGATAAGGTTTTTCCGGGGTTTTCCCTTATTCTGAAAGACGAATGTTGGGTATCTCTAAGCTCCATGGACCCCGGACACATTTGAGCATCATTTCATTCATTGTCCGATATGACTTAGCGTTGGGAGGACGTAAATTTAAAAAAAAAAAAGTGGTTGGACAGACAAGAGGTTTGTATGCTAACTACTTTCCACACAGACTCAGTGAGACCGACAGACAAAGTAGACAAAAAGACTAACATGCTAATAATGAAACCTGACTGTGTTATGCACTACAATAAGAATATGGGTGCTGTTGACAGGTCAAATATGATGATAGGCTCCCTCGAGTATGTAAGGAAGGCTTTGAAGTGGTATAGAAAATTCTTCTTTCTTCTGTTAGACATGACAATTCTAAATGCACACTCACTATATAATTTCAAAACTGGTAAGAATGTCACACTCGCTGACTTTCAAGTTACTCTAATTACTGAACTTTTCCAAGAATTTCATACACCAAGACTAACAAGTAAACCTGGGAATTGTTTATCTGGTGACCAACCCACAAAACTGACAGAACAACATTTTATCTCACTAATACCATCGACACCAAATAAAAAAATAAAATAAAAAAAAAACCCTGCCAGAAAATGACATGTGTGCTCCAACACCACTCTTGACCAGAAAAAAAGAAAAGAAAGTATATGTGTGTCAAATTCAATGCGAATATATGTTTACATCCCTGTTTTGAAATTTACCAAACACAAATCATATTTTGAAAGTAGGGGTGGTAATTTCTACCTATATATAATTTATAGTCAAATCTGCTTCATACTCGTAGAAAGAATACTATGTACATTAAAATTTGGATACCCTTGAATTGTGAAATCTCTGCATGAAATTTTTTAGTGGAATTCAGTACTTACTATAGTAGTAATAGTGGTAGATAGTAGTAGAGAAAATAATTTAGTTCATTATGTATGAATGGTTTGCATCTCCTGTTTCAGATCCATCATATTTACAGTTTTTTGGGGACGATTTCCTGAGATTGCTCCTTCTGCGTTATGTGTTTTGTGATGTGGTGCTACACTTACACAGATCTTTCAAAGTAAGCTTTTTTCTTTATCACCAAGATAACCTAGTTTAGTAAAATGTTTTTGGTAATTCTGTAGCTGCTACTTTGCATAACCAGCAATTATGTAACTTTACGCTCCACCATGATAAAAAGAGAGCAACAGATTTGAATGCATTGAAGATTCATTATGTTTGAAACATATTGTGTGTTTCTGCAGAACTGACAAAACCCATTATTGAATTGCATATGCATGATGATAGAAGCCATTCAAATTCACTTGTCTCTCTTTGGTGTGCTCCTGAGCTCATGTTCATTGATAAAAGAGATGAACAGGGATCATGAATGAGCTTTTGTAATGATTATGTATTTTACAGTCCGGCCGCTCTATCTCCGGCTCTGACGTTGAGTGGCTGCAGGAGGTGGAGGGGGAAGGTTAATAGTACCAACATATAATAATGAGTAATTGAAAACATATCGTCAGAATTATGTTTATAATGAGAGTATAGGACTATATTAGCTTCAAAACATTGAAATCCAACTTGTAATTTCATTATCATGCAAGATATTCTTTACAACATCACTCTATTCGAATATTTCATTCACACCTTTCACACACAGCAACTGCTTCTGTTGGTGGTACTGGGAGTCTGTACATCCAGTGTCATGGTCAGGAAGTTAAAACAGCATTGTCGCTGCTAGGCGTGGCTTGCAAATCCAGCACAGTGTTGCCACTGCAATTTTGTGTGGACCACGTGGCTTTTAGTTGCTTTTGGTTCCCGCGCTGGCGGTTTGTTTAATTTTGTGTGTGTGCGCGTGCGTGCGTGTGTGCGTGTGTGTGTTTTTTTTTTTATTCATTCATTTATTATACAGCATATTCCATTACATAGTGAGTAATACTATATGCTTGGGTGCACAGTTACATTAAATTTTGTTTTCACTATTGTATTACATATTATCACATTTCGAGACTTACATTCTATAAACTAATATAAGTATTTACATCCCACTTGACTATTTACAGATTATCGAAGTTGATACTGTTTACAAATTTACTGAAACTTTTGGTGTGTTTTTGTATAAGTTCCTATTTTTCTAGTGTCCAGCATCCACCAGCCATTGTTACTGCTTTCTTTAGATTTTCCCTTTCTTTGTCTAACAGATTACACTCAAAGATTAAGTGGTCCACAGTTTGTTCGTTTTGGTTGCACTTACACATTGGATTGTCACTTATTTTAAATCGGTGGTAGTACACTTTAGTTTTCCCGTGACCTGTTAACAAATACGTTAGATTTGATGTTAATTTTATTTTAGTTTTCATCCTGTCATTTATGTTGGGAAAATAGGATTTTGTAATTTCACCTTTTGATGTTTGTTGCCATTCTTGTTGCCATTTTTCCATACTTGAGCACTTTAGCCTGCTGATTACTTCACATTTTGGTATTTTGTTGTAGGTTACTTCTAACACATTATCTTGTGCTGCTTCCTTTGCAAGTTGATCCGCTATTTCATTCCCATGATGTCCTACATGTGCCTTTATCCATCTTAGGTTAATCTTCCAGTTCCTTTCTTGTAGCTTCCCGAGTCGATTCCGAATATTGTGTATTAATGCTTTGTGGAATTTAGGGTTATTGATGGAATCCAATGTTACTTTACTGTCAGTATATAGTGTTACGGTTCGTGTGTGTGTGTATGTGGGTGGGGTGGGGGTGGGGGGGTGTGGGTGTGTGAATTCCGATTTGTAGCGTCTGTAAGTCTTATTATTATCATCGCTATTATACTGGTTCGTCAGAATTCAAGAAAAACATCGGCTCTTATAAGAGCCAAAGCCGTGAATTTATATTCAGGCTACGTGAGTACTTCGAGAAGCGGGACAATGGTGGACCTCTACTAGCTGTTACCAAGATGCTGGACAGATTTTGTGACGCCTTGAAGGTAGGAAGAATGTGACCAAGGAAAAGTGCCAGTGGATTTAAATTCTGCGTCTGCAGTTCTGCATACACCGGGAAAGCAAAGGCAACGAGGCAGCCTTAAAGCTTCACTTGATGATTTTCAAAAGGATGCTATAAGACGATATGTATATCAATATTATATGAGAAAGGAATTTCCCACTCGTGCGAAGTAGCTTTTTGTTATTTCTTTTCCAGTAAATGGTATATTGTCTCCATATGCAACTATTCTGGGATCATGTATATACACGTTGTCCACGTACATTTACGAAGTTATGATCTGCAAATGTGTGAAATATTTAAAATACACATGTTCCTCTGCTTGAAATTCCCGCTAAGGAACTGGCAACAACGCGCTTCCCCCTCTCGAGAACTGTCAGAGCCGGAGATAGAGCGGCTGGACTGTATAGATTAGCAATGGTTCATCATCATTGTGCTTCTATCCATAATTTCTTGATTGGGTTGAATTTTTTTTCCTGGATATTTACTGATTCATTAAAAATAGTAGAGGTCAAACATTTGTCATTTTAGAAGTTGCTGAGAATAACCGAATGTTGAGTAGTTGTGGGAAGCTGTGATGAGGAAAGTTGTTAGAATGCACTTGCCTAATATTTGACTCCCTCTCTGCTATCCTGAACTGCATTTGGAGACTGAGTGGCTCAAGATCAGCAGATAGCTGGTTCAATTGTTCAAAGTATAGTTTATTTTACAGATCGGAGTGAATCTCATTCCTAACTTTGAATTTAAGGATTCTGATTTGCCCTTCTTAGATCTCCATTAGTCTGCTCATTTTACAGTTGTAATTATTTGCTTGATAGTCACCACCACTAGTTTATAAATCAGTGTTCTTGATCAGTTGATTTGCTTACCATTCTATAGTGCGATCAGTCACTAGTTAAAAAATTATGTAATTTTATTATTTAGAGGTATATATGTTGAATTCATTTGAATTTATTGTAGTTATCCATTGTAGGTTGTCTTTTCCTCTTGTGATGGTTAGTTGTTGCTTTTGAACCCTGTCCTTCAAAAACTTTGGTAGCAGTACAGAGGTATTTTTTAGAGCTGGCACGTGACCTTGCTTGGATGCGCATAAGTGACATCATGCTAATCAATGGTGAGGGTAAGATCTCTGCTTCACCAACTTTTCTTCCTTCTCTCGATGTTCAACTTCTCCTTGAGTTTCTGAAACATTTACCCTTCATTTTTACTCTTGTCTCCCTTATTTATTAGCATTTTCATTTGTCCCATTTTCTTTCCCGCATCTCATCCCTACATTCTCTTACTTCCTCAATTCTACTATATTCTAAGGTCTCCCTTGCTTTACACATAATGCATTCTTGTTCTTTATCTCATTTTCTTTTCTTCATATTGCTCCTCTTCTTATTCATGTAAATCCTTCTCTCTCTTGTTTGTTACAGATGTCCACATATCTTTCTGTGACCCAGTCCTTTTTAATTATGCCCTATAACTTCAAAGATTTTTTTTCCCTTCTATTATTTTCCACACTTAACTACATCTTGTGCTCCTTACTATTTTCCAAACACTCTTCTCATTTCTTTCTTCCAGCTTTGATACATCCCCTATGCCTATCTTGTTTAGCTTTTCCTTTCTCATTCCACCAGTTACTTCCATTGGTTTATATATATCTTATTATGTGCCTTTTTCTTTTTCATATTTGTAAACTAATATTTCATATCCCTCCTTTTTGTACCTAATCTTCCCAGTTCTATCATAGCCATTCCTTTCAATATTGATTTTGCCTATTCCAGGACTGCCCCTAATGCTGTTTCCACTTCCAGAAGCAGCCTTCATTCATCTCATTCTGAATTACATGAAATGCTGTCAGCAAATTTTATTTTATGTCATCTATCACTGCAAATCTTATCCCTTTCAATAGGGTTTTCATCTTTGGAAATAAAAAATGTCTGCAGGGGCCAGATTTAGGGAATATCAAGGATGAGGCAGCACAGTGATTTCACTTTTTGTGCAATAGTCATGCACTAAGAGGGATGAATGTACAGTAGTGTTATCATGATGCCTGCGGCATGAATTGTCTCGCCACATTTCAAGTCATTTATATTGTTCACATTTTGTTGCAGGTATCGCAACACGTCCTAATGGTACCATTGATTAATAGTTTGTCCCTAAGGCACAAATTCATGAGAACTAATCCTTCAAAGTCAAAGAAAGCTATCAGAATGACTTTGATGTTTGACCTGACCTGACAAGCTTTTTTTGGTATTGGAGGATCTTACCTGATCCATTGTGATTGAACCATCGTCTCAAAATTGTAAGGGTAAACCCACATCTCATCACCAGTTATGATTCTCGTAAGCAACATCTTGTTCTCATCTGTGCGATCCAAAAGGTCTTTGCAAAATGTGAGGTGATGGTCTTTTTGGTCCTGCTTCGTACATGTGTAAAATTTGGATACAAATGCTGGCATGTTGGCCTTAGTAGCTCAATGATTAACAGCAGCTGGACAGTGCTTTTCTGTATCCACTGATGATCTAAAGCTTTTTTGGCAGTGAATCCCTTAGACTTTATTGGATTTCCATCCAGGTACAGAGTTGAGATGCTGATGTTTTGGGAAGAGGTACATCATTCCTTTGAACTTTATTAAGAAATAGACTAATTACTACCTACAGTATTTGAAGCGGAAAATATCCCTCTCAGAAGCAGGTGCAGGTTAGTTTGCACTTAAACTTAATGCATTATTTAAAAATATAAAATATATGCATTACTTCAAAACATAAAGTATGCAATCCGCCCTTGCAAGCATGCTTGTAAGCATAAAAACTTTCAGACAATATAAGTTGAATATATTGCTAATATTTTTTCTCTCTCTTTCAATTTTATTCATCTCCGTTTTATACTTGTGCTATGTGGGAAAGATATTTGAGATTTCAAAATAAAAATATTTAGCTTTATATACTGGAAATAATGTGTCATTTATATGCAGTGAGTGTATATTGATATATTTCAACATTTTTTAAAAGTAATAATGCTTACAGGGTCGTCAGTTCCGCCCTCGCTGCCAGCCCCCATTGCCTGATGGGGATCTCCTAGATCATCCTGCCTTGCAGCATTTAGTGTTGGATCTTGCCGCTCATCTAGAAGTTCGTGGACATTTTATGGACACAAATGAAATGGACTGATCGCTGGCTGTCAGCAGTCAAACAGCTGCTATTATTCCTGAAGTTAAGTGGAACAATATTGAATCTGCCATAAGTATCAATAGGTTGAACTGTGGTGGGACTACTTTTGGTAAACTTGTAAGGGAACATGCAAATATTTTGTACATTGTCATTGAGTTTGGGGATTTTATATTCCTTGTCATAGTGTTCCGTGACATTTACAAAATGCAATTCAATACTTCCTCTAGGGATTATAAATCTCTGGAAGTAGATGTCTATCACGGCAGTGCTTTGGAAAGTTTCTCGACAGGTGACAGCATTCGAACCCAAGAAACAGTTACTCTTGTTGTAGAAACTCATTTTGGATACAGTAAGTCGTTGGAGTTAAGATACATCATTCCTGTGCTGCTGGTACTGCACATGTATGATGGGAATGATAGCATTTATTTTGATTTGCATCAATTTCTAGTCAGTTAACATTTTTCAAAAAAGAAGAAAAGAAACAAAAAATAATAATAAAAAAATGTGAGAAAAGGCTGGACTTCTTCCTTCTCTCTCAATATATTGGCACGACAAAATGAGGTTTGTTTGCAATATTCAGAAATAAACAGTGATTGGCACTGCTGGTATGTGTACTATGCTGATCTCATTGTATATTTCCTACATCAGATAAGATTGTTCTTACCAATGAATGATGTTGAAATTCTTTTCTCTGTTTCACAGAGCAAGTTTCACATAAAATGATTTTTATGCGATAATATCAGACACCAGGTTTCATAATCTAAAGTGATTTAATATAAAATGCCTCTGTTTCCATTTTATAGCTTTAAAAACAGAAGTCATTATGAAATATGAATGGAGAAGTGCAAGTTGTTACACTATATCTTGTGGCACATGAGCTTTCATACTGCATAGAAGATGGCTTAGATTGCATGGTCTACTATTTGACCAAGCATTGTTAAGTAGAAGTTTTGCTAGATGCTTTGCTTAGACAGCAGCTTGCAACTTAATTGTTAAGTTATCGATTCCAACAATACCACTGCCAACTTAAAAGAGGTGGGATCGTTCAGAGGCTGTGAGGCAAATGGCCCATGTAATACGTATCACCAGGTATCAGGTCCACCAGTAGAGCAGACAGTGATCTATGCCAAGCACTGCTGTTTCCTGAGAATATAGCAATTCATTCTGGGGAATATAGGGATTGGGGGAAAAATAAATAAAAAGCAAATCATTAATTTTTGCGGGAGCAAACTTTGACCCTTTGTGATTTTTGTGATACTCATCTTCCATGTTGAACTGTTTCATTTCTTCAACTCAGCCCAAAATGTGCCCACTAAGTACAGTACGTATAATAAGAAAGTTACGGAGACCATTATCATTCCTGCTGTATACTTTTCAGGGAAAAAGAAAATACTACATGTAAATATAAACCATATATGAATGAAGAGGTTTTCTGTATATATAACATTAAATACAGTACTTAGTGTCTCACCTTGAATAACGCAGTATCTTTGCTTCATCAAATGTAATAATAAGTGATCAACATTTTCACAATCATATCAATTGTACAATTATGTGTAGAAACCATATTTTGCAGTTATGTTTCATAATAATGCTTTGTGTTCATTTCAGTATGTTTATTGTTTAAGTATTCATTGCAAATGTTAATTTTTAGAAAACATAGCTGTGACAGTTTCTTTCTGTCCTTGTTTATCAGATATTAATTTTTATATAATAAGATGCAGAAATAGTACCTATTAGTTTTGCATTATCAGTATTATATTTACTAGTCATTTACATTCTGTTAAAGTCACTAACATAAAAATGTAGAACATAATTCATAGAGATGCAGGTATCGCTTATTAAACTAGCACAATAATATAAAAGATTTAAGAAGTGATATCTCTGAAAGGAAGGATGTTTCTTGCTCTCACTACTTATTAGATTGTGCTTAAAACATAACATCTTGAAAGAGATAAAGTTTCAAAATATAATAAAATGCAAAATATCGTGAGGATTTAAATGCCAGTGATAGCAAGGGCAATAAAACACATATAGCCGAAATCTGTAGAAGTCTATTTTGACACAACGTGCAGGATTAGTTGGCATTTTGATAAGATGCAGAAGATTGAATCTTTACCTGAAGTTCATATTGCTTTGGGTAGCACATCAACAATAATCCAGGGTTCAAAATGTAATCACGGTTTAGATTTTTTGTAGGCATCCTTATTCAAAAATAAATTATCTGTTTTAAAAATCAAATCTTGTAATGAAAAGTAGAAATCAAGATTTGATTTTTACAGATAATTTGAATAACAGCTTTAAAGATATTTAAAAGAGAATAAAGTGGTCATGGTGAATAGTATATTTTTTTATATTAATATTTAATTACATTTGGAAGATTTAACTTTTATTAGAGATTAATAATTAGTATCTGATAGTGTATTGCACTACATATTTATTTGTCGTACATTTTCAAGATTGTTGAAATGAGGAAGTGAGAAATAAGAATCATGCTGCTTTTCTAGCATCAGTTATGAAGGAAGAGAATATTTACTCACTTAACGTGACTGAGTTGAACCTTGAACTGAATGATTACAGGAAAATAATTTTTTATGGTCATAAATGGATTATGAAATTATTTTTATTAATTTTATACATAGTAGCATTCCACATGAACTAATATACTAAAGTGACCTTCTAGTGGTGATAACTGCTAAAATTGGTATTGATGTAAGCCATTAAACCCTTTTTTATTTTTAATGCATTCTGTGATAATCTATAAATACTGTAAAATTTAATTTTTTACATCATGCTTATTAATGATAATGCTGAAACAAAATATTTTTATTAGGAACCAATTCAGATGGGTATGGATATAAAGAACAAACCATTTTAACAGAACTTGAAATATTATATTAGGAAGAAGTATTGTCTCATCAAAACACTAGTAGTATGTGTATAATTAGTATTAGTTAATGTCACATGTATATTGAATGTATATTTAATATCTGCTGCAGACAAAAAGTATGTAACCATGTCCTTGTCCTGGTATATCTGCCCCTTAGCACTGAAAAATTATGCTAATTACTGGAAGTTAAAAATGATTAAAAGGATAATAAATAAATGATAAGTGGAAAATGGTAATTAAGGAACATAAAAGGATTTTGCATGGGGGGCATGTTTCAGAAGTTATTGCTTCAGTCTTATGTCAGCTACTGAGGTACTTCTCTCTGGTAGTGAAATAATGAACTTAAGGACTAGAATGTCACCAGGATTTGTCTAAAAGACAAGAGGTAATCATAAATTACATGACATATGAAAAGATTTGTGACTGGACTGAAACTAGGAGATCCGTGGTTCTAATCCCGGCCATGGCATTGAATTTTTCATGTTGACTATCGGTCACCAATCTTAGCGTATATACGGCTAGTGTGAAGAAATGATTCATTTTGTGGCATGTCGAGGTGTTGAGTGAGTATTGCTGCGCAGTTCGGCTCAATTATTTGGCAGGGGCTTGACTCCCAGGGTTGTCAGCATCGCCAATAACATTTGAAAAATATCGATGTCCTCGGCTGCTCTTGGAGTTATCCTAATATTAATGAATATAAGATCTGTGGCAAGGATCTCTTGATACAGGGCGTTTGGGTGGATCAATTAGGGTACTTGGAAAGAAACACAGGTTAATTCTCTTATGACGATCGGTTGTATTTCAATTACTCTCGAAATACATGTTAATTAGGTGAACTCTGAATGGTAGGCTTCGCGCTGGCGTGGTTGCACTCCCGTGTCTATAACACGACTCATCGGATTAGCACCAAGCTACTAACTACCTTTAATTGAACGCGATTTATTTCCGCGTGCGTTCACATGACGAGCTAGCTCAACCCTCAGCTAGCGACTGAACTTAAGATATGTATTTGTTCCCAGATAGGTCATATGACACTTTGCTTCCCCCTTCAGTTCATTATTTTTAATTAGTTGGTCGGTAGAACACATATGGAGTCCCAGTTACGAGAACCTCCTCTAGACCACCCAAGATGTCCCCTTCCTGTCAAACTATGTTTGAAAGCAAATGCCAGGAGCGACCCTTCAAATTTATGGTTGCGGTCAGCTTTCCTAGGGGAGAAAAGTTCCACCGATTCAGAGCTCGTAACAAACTTGACACTGCACACAAGATATTTGTTTCAATACATGTATATATTCCTTTAACATTCAATTAATCTTCTATATGTTCCTTAACAGTTAATTAATCAACTTGAGGAAGAGAGTACCTTTTCAATTTCCATCAATTATCTAAAAGAAACAGAAGTTTGAAATATAAGAGCATTTCAAAAATGTAGAATTAAACAGGAGAAATCTAGTAACATTAGTGCTGATCTTAAACCTATCAGGACTGCAATGGATAGCATTGAACTCTTGAAACAAGAAAACAGTATTTAAAAATGATGACTGCTTGCTTGATAATGAAAAGAAGATCCCACTCTGGTGATATCTTCAACTTTTAAGTTAGTGTTCACCCACACATAAGCTGATGCTGGTCAATATGAGATTGAAGATTAAAACTGAAGCTTCTGAAACCTGCTCCTCAGTATTTGCTTTTTAAGTGAAATTGAATTATTGCAGCAATTTCAGCTTAGTATATTTAAAAGCTAATAATGTTATGAGAAGTAAAATGTACTTCATAGGGAATCTGGTTTAAATATCTGGTTCTTTGAGGTTGCTTTTCTTTCTCTTAAGTAAAATTTCAGTTAATTGCTTCAGAATACAAGGATTACTCAAGAAGTGCATTTGTTTCCTCTCAACTCCTGTGGACTTTTAATAGGTTTCACCACATCTTGAAACCTATGTATAGGAGTAGCACAAATGCTGTACCTGATTTTGTTGCTGTGAATAATGGAGAGTATGAGGCTTACAATATGGAAAGGCTCATCATATTTTGAACTAGCAGCTGTTACAAGTGTTCAATGTGATCTCTCCATGTAATGCAACAAATACCCACTTGGCACTTTAGAGCCATCTATACATGAATGCTGGAGCATATCACAATCATTATAGCTACAGCTGCATAGATTCAATTCCTCAGTTCATGAAAATCTACACACTGATACATAAACTTTTTTCTCAAACCCCCACAAAAAAGAAAAAATCAAATCAGGTGAAGGCCAAAGGAGAAGATACCAATGTAAAGGATTACTCATTAAGGTGCACAGCAAGGTGGAAATGTGATTCCCGTCTTGTAATAGAAGCCCTGGTTTACCTTAAAGTAACTGAGGCATCAACCACTGCATCATAGGTACAGTTAAGATAGACTAATAACAGTATTTTCATCAAAGAAGAATGGTGCATACACTTAATCGAAAAACACTGCATAACACAAAAGACACTACTTAACGTTTGGTGAAACCTATGCATATTCAAAAAAATCATTTACTGTCCCCCACAGTTGAACATTAGTCTGTTCATCTTGCCATTCCAAAGAAGTCACCTTGTCAATAAGCTCAATATTATATTTATCTTCTAGAATTGCTAAAATCTTGCAGACTCATGTCATCAATTGTCCATTTTAGTAGATCTTGATACAGCTGTAAACTGTATGATTTTGTTTTAAGTTATTTCTGCAGCACTTTGCATTCGCTCTTTACTGCGCTAACCGAAGCAATCTACTTGCCTGAACAGTTTATTTCCTTGGGCTTTACATGTAAGCTTTTCTTACATGTTCAATTGTTATGTTAGAGAAGGTGGGCATCTAATGGAGTTATTCCTGTAACTGGAGTTTTCCTGTAATTGTAAATTTCAAATACTAAATATCTTACGTAAAAAATGAAGCTAGCTACAGTGAAGCATTAAGTATTACACAAATACAACTATTTGCAACAAAAGCTTCACTTATTTTAAGAAAATGATGTAAATTTTTCTTATTAATTGATGAGATTGATTTCACCAACATTCGTTCGCATCTTCAGTCAACCAACTTTGTCATCAAGGATACTATCACAGGTTACTATGTTTTTATCAGTATTACCAAAATCTGAAAACGAAACAAACCTGAAAACAGAATCAACTGCTAGTATTTCAAAATTCGTTACGTGATGTTTTTTTTTTTTTTTTTTTTTTTTTTTTTCTCAAAACCATTAAATCTATCGGACCATTTAATTATTTTAATAATTTAACTTTAGGATTTATTTCATGGTTAATGACCAAAAATGATCTGCTATGGCCGATTGATCAGTTTGTTTATACTTAATGGTACGAAAATTTTCTTTCGTTTTGGTTTCCAAATTACATTTCGTCTTTCCAATATAAACCTGATCATAATATATACAATTAAATGATAAATACCAGATTTTTTATTATTAGGAATTTTATCTTTTTAGAGAAATGTAGTAAATTTTTAATATTATATTTATTTTGAGCAACTAAGTTACACCAAACTCTTTAAAAAAAAATTGAAAATTTTATTTGAAAATGAAAATTAATTCATCAATTAATAAGACAAATTTACATCATTTTCTTAAGATAAGTGAAGTTTTTGTTGCAAATAGTTGTATTTGAGTAATAACCAAATGTCTTACGTGGTATACTCCTATAATATCATGTACAGAACTATATTTGTAGAGCAGTTACTGACTTCGTTGTGCATAGAATGCACACTCTGTACCTATCATAATTTTTCGCATCTGGCTGCCTAAGCAGTTAAAATGTGTACTAGATGCTGTATTTATTCAAATAGAAGACAACCTCAAATGCAAGATGATACCTTTAAAAAAAAATTTAAAAAAAAATCTAATCTGATATAGTAATGACAGTAGTGGCAACAGCTACATCTCCAAAAGATCTTTCTTCCATAAGAATGCTTATAATCCCCTTAGGTCCATCAACAGCTAACTTTATGGCACAAAATAAAATGTGCAAAATCTGTTTTATATATATCACAGCTTTAACAGCAGTCTCTACCATTTGCCCCATGGTATGCCACTGCCAACACCATCCAGTACCCACAAAGTCTGAAATCTCTTTTAGGGTTTCAGAAAGCATATATTGGGGAATGTAAACCAACCCCTAGTGAGTGGGCAGCATTATTGGTGTTCCACTGTCAACTGTGAGGAGGTGGATACACTTCACTGTGAAAAAGGACAGGTTGCTGCGAGAAAAAGTACAGGCCATTCGCATGTATCTACAGAAGACAGATCTCTCTTGGCAGAGATCGAAAGAAATCCCGTTTAATAGTTGCTGAATTCATGGCTTTCTCTTCATTCCTGAATAGTGCACGGACGGTCATCAACCGTTGCAAGGCTGCCAGAATTCATCGTAGGCATGTGGCAATCAAGGAGCAGCTAACCAAATCCCACAAAATTGACAGATTGGCATTTGCAGAACAGTATGGGAACTATGATTGGAGAGAAGTAATTTTCTCCAATGAAGTTGCTTTCCGTACTGCAAATGCAGCTTCTACTGTTTGTTTACAGACCCAGCAGAACTTGCTACGACAGTTGCTATCTGGCTACTCTTGCAAGGAGTGATAGAGTGAGCATTACTGTTTGGGGGTGGATATCTCGGGATGGGGCACATATGTTGGAAAGTGTTCATCAAAAGATGAATACCAAAAACTATTGTGAACTGCTAGAGCATGTTCTGCTCCTTTCTGTCAGAGTGTGTTATCCTGAAGACATTCTCACATTCCAGCAGGATAACCGTTCAGTCAACATGTCGGTCAAAGTTCATAAGTGATTTCTAGAGCATACAGAGCCCTTCCAGCAGATACCATGACCTCTGAAGTCAGCAGACTTGAACCCAATAGATTATGTTTGGGCGAAAGTAAAGAGAAGGCTTTCTCGAGTTCCCAGATTAGCTAATGCTGCAGAGCTCTGGAGCGCTAAAGAAGATGCTTGGGAATCACTAGCAGAGGACACAAATTATTTTAAAATGCTGGTGGATTCCATGCCCCACAGATAGTTATAGAAAATACTGGAATCACACAAAGTGTTTTATATTTATTAATATAAATTATTTTATTTTGTATTAAATGTTTAAATGTTGACCAGTTAAAAGCACCAAAGTTCAGGTCACCAGTTTTTTTGCGAGAACTGCAGATAAATAATTCACACATCATTGATTTAATATACCTATAATTATGTAATGAATATTAAGCAATTATAAGTATCAATATAAAATATATTCAGGTTGCTGGATTCGAACCTGTTCCCTGAGCAGCACCATAAACTTCAAATCCAGGATGTTGGCACTGAGCCCTGAGCCATTTCCACATGGATGGCACCACCCTCTGCTCTGTGTATTCTTTCTTTTGTAGTTACACATTTTGGTAACATTGAAAAACACTGGTTCAAATCCCGGCTGTGGCATTGAATTTTTCAAGTTGACTATCTATCCAAAACCTTAGCCTATATATGGCTAGTGTGAAGAAATGATTAATTTCCATCAATTTACTTAAATACTGGAATTCAGGTCGTTATTGCTTGCTGTTTTTCCATTTTTGTGAGAAAAGCAGATACACATAATACACATGATACACATGTAATGATGCACATAATCATTGAGCTAATATTATGTAATGATAGCTGCATAGATACATTCAAATGAGTATGAAATACGTATAAATAAAAAGTGTATACAGATTGCTGCATTCAAACCTACTCCCGAAGTAACACACTCCACTCCCAGTTCAGAACTTTGGTATGAAGCTATTTGAGCATGAAAAGCAGCCTTCTCTGTTTACATAAAAAGTGAATTTGAATCAAGCGCTTTGTTTAGTATTTCAGCATTTATCTGTGAATGTTGTTGAAAGAAAAGTTCTTGCAATCATTTGTGAGCTGTTACTCTTTTTTGTAGTTTACGTCCTCCAACGTTAAGTCATATCGGACAGTGAATGAATTGGGTGAAATGATGCTCAAATGAGTCCATGGTCCATGGAGCTTAGAGTTACTCGACATTCATCTTGAAGGATAAGGGAAAACCCCAGAAAAAACCTTATCCAGGTAACTCACCCTTACCGAGATTCGAATTCGGGACCTCTTGAACGTGAGGCAGAAATGCTACCACCACGCTACCGAGGCGGGCTTGTTACTCTTATATTATAACTTATTATGCCTTTGCATAACTCGGATTTGTACAACTCTGACTTGCAGATAAAATATGTGCAGTGTGACTCAGCGGACTTCGTGTGCTTCCGTGAGGCTGAAGTGATACTTAGAAAGTTTTCAGCACTCAGATATTTTTTCTATGACTACATATTATTTGCATTATCTTGGCAGTTTTCTATACCCTAATTTTTACCCACAATTTGCCAAAAACTCAGTTATGCTTTTCTCATTGTATGTATATGGATTGTTGATATTTATAATCACATGGTAGTGATTATAGTGCCTCAGTTTCCTTACTGCTATAAAAACTGCAATATTCATCCATACTATTAGTAATTTGAAATACTGTTAAATTCAATACGATGAAGTAATTTATTGAATGGATATATTGGTATACCAGGTGAAGCAGTTCCTTTGCCAAAAATGCATGAGATAGTTAATTAAATCCATAAAGATGTCCAGTTATTGTAGCTCTTCCTCTAAAAGCTTAAGAAAATGAATAATGTTTAAGCATGTGGCCCATAAGACAATCAATTTTGAATTAAAAATGAAAGGCTAACATAGTAATGACTTAATTTCCAGGAAAAAAAAATTATTTAATATAAATATTGCAATCTTAAAATGTTTTTAATTATGTCTTATTACTTTTATCATATACTAGATTGGCTGCAAATATTACAGAAATTGTGTATGATATATTCTCTTGCCATTGTTTATTTACATATGAATGTAGAAAATCATACATAGGTTATTCCCAAAATATTGATTTTATTTTTCAGTTAATATTTTAAATATTTGGTGCTTTAATCAAAATCATTAGTCCTTTTTAATTTCCCTAAAAGATGTTATGTAAAGGGTAGTTTTGGGTTGGGGGTATCCTTGAAAATATCTGTGTCATACCAGGTTTAGTATTCAAAGTTATGGTGTTTTGCACATACATGCATACAAATTTTGTTTTTCAAAAAATGTTTTTTTCTTTCTCTCTGTTTCTGGTGCTTCAAAACTTTACTTCCATGGGAAACTTGACATTCAGGTTTGGTTGTATTACAAAACTTTTACCAACTAGGTATTTGGTAGAGAAGGCAAGTAAAAATATAACAGCAAGCACAGTTCATATGCTGCATATCTAATTCACAATAAAAATGTAAGCTCAGATTGCACCAATTAACTTTAATGGAAAAGGGCAGGAGCATAGTTGTGGTTCCTAAGTGTAACTATCGTATTAGCTAAATTCATTCCATGTTAGTGAAAAGGAGGGCATCACTCAACCTTTTCATAGCTTTTTTGTTGTAACCAAACTCTTATCTAATTTTGTGAACCCAAGTAATTTTATCAAACTTTTGAATTCAAACAATTTCAGTTATGAAAAGATTACAAATTAAATATCTTATAGTTTATTAGTTTTTTTTTTTTTTTTTTCTTCATCATATTAGAAAATTGTGAATTTTTATAGCATCTGGAAAAACAAAGAAATTAGTTTCTGTGAGACAGAATTACTGAATGTGTAGAAAATTAGAAAGTGCTGTTTGTTCATTGCAGGAAACTGAAGGACTCATTTGATGTAGTAATGAGTATTTTGATTTCCTTCTCACTTTTTGTTTTTGATATGACTACAATGTTGATTGCAACATGTCATACCAAGTATAGAAGCCATTGCAGCTGCTGCTATAATCCTTGTACACAGTTGTATATCAACATCAGACAAGTCAACCATCAATAAAGTTTACATAAATACATTTCTGTTTTTGCTAAAATCGTAGAATGTCTATCATAATTAGAAATAAAATGTCTCAAGCTTTGATATAAATAAAGCAAATTTATACACTACTAAACCAGTTACTTTTTGGAATGTAAATAGAAATTTAAAAAACAATTATTGCCAGAATGTAAATGTAGGACTAAATAAAACCATGCTTAAATTATATTTATCTTTCAACCTTTTTATTTGTGATATAACAATGATTCCAGTACAAATTTAAAAAAAAAAAACTTACGCACAAAACATAAATAAGACTTATGTAGGTAAGAAATTATATGGTTACATTATATAACATAAAAGTTAGTTATTCAGTAATCATTAAAAAACTTATGAAAAATTGTGTAACCTTTTTGTATACTGAGGCCTTCAATAAAATTGCATTGTGAAACATTGACAAGGAAGTTACATTATAGGGCCATAGTATTACCCAGGATTTTGATCTGAAGGGTATTGGCATTTGACTCTTTATCTAAAACAATTGACTGTTTTTGTTAAGAGCTGGTTAAATGTTTGTCATTAGATACCTAGTTTTAGTGGGCATCATACATAACTCCAATCTAGAGTTGTAACAATGCTCTTTTTTCCCTACTCATGACATATAGTGATGAAATTAAATGTGAATTCATTGACTAAAGAATAAAAATGCAGATGTATTGAATTAGCAATTGTTTGCATTCATCATTGTTTGTATTACGTAGAAATGATTATCTGGGCTTGTGGACAATGGTCTGTTAGAAGCTCTTATTCAGATGTTTCATTCAAAATTGCATGAACATGTTTAGTGGCTTAGCCATCGTATGTTCTTGTTGGTCTTGGCAACAACAGCATCCAGCAATGGAGGACAGGTTGCATAGGCGGGATGTACATTAATCACAGCACCTAACTGCTTATTGTGACTTTAACTGAGGGATATAGATTTATCTTTGACTCAAGTCTGTGAGCTTCGGATCTTCTAGCATGTTGAGCTGCCTGAACAAGTGATTGCTCAGGCAGCGACCATGCCCAGTGCTGTCTTGTCTTGCCGCTTGCTTGTGTTACTCCCAACCGTTAGAAGACAGAAGAATTGGTTTAGTTTGTTGTGCTACCATTCTCATTTCGACACCTGAGTAGGTGGTCTTCATGGGATGTGACAGCCTATTTCGCACAAGAGAGCCCAAGACATCCTTGGGCAAGTATGAAGGATGTGTAATAGGAATATGCGCTCAGTATCATAAATCATTCTTAGCACCCTGTTCTGCACAGTCTGCTGCATGCAAATGATGATAGGTGCCACAGATCCTCAGGCTTTACAGCCATACAGGATTAGGGGTGGAATGTTTCCCCAATATAGGCACAGTTTTAGGTGAGTGTGCACGGTGGATTTAAAAATGGTTATAAATACCAGAGTGAACATGTCCAAATCCAGAGTTGGCTCTGACGTGTAGAGTGAATGTCGGTCTGCAATTGAAGTGAACACTGAGATATCTAGTGCAGGCAACCCAAGCGTTTTGCCTTTGTCACAACCTCAGTGACTGAGGTGGTTGTCAGTGAAGACTTTCACCAAGAGTAGCAGAGAGAAGGAGACCTCTTCCCAGGATTGATGGCATCCTCCACTTCTCAGGCCAATGACCTACAGTACAGAGCTGGTGCTGTAGTAGAGGTAAAAGAAAAGAATCAGATAATCTGGGGTTCTGAGAGGAAGTCAGACATGTAGGCTGCAAATTAGTGGAGACAATACACTGCCTTCCGGCATTCCAACAACTATGGGTCTGCCTGACAAAAGCCATCTTTTTACTCTTACCCTAAATGTGCAGTTTCAAGGGAAACCACTTATCAGTGGAAAAATAGGAGGGATAGTGGCCTCCTTGAGTTTGCACAAAAGACCTTGGGACAACGTAGTAGCTAAGGTTTTTTTCCATGTCCAGCAGCACTATGACTGATTTGGTTTTCCTGGAAGCCCAGGAAAGTTCTCTTGACCAATTGCAGTGGTAGTGGTAATGGTAGTAGTAGGGTCTTGAACTCTCCATGATGAAAACAAACTGATTATCCTTGAACAGAAGAGGAGGTGGGCTTGAAGCTACCATTCAGTAATTTTTGAGGCAGTTAATAACAGACTAATGGAGGGATAATTACAGTGGAAGACTGAAACTTTGCCGGGCTTCAGAATGCACACCACTCTTGCCTCTGTCGAGTATGCTGGGAAGGTATGCATTGAATATCCTAGACAAGTGGATGATGGCCCTTTTAGGAAGGTGGTGGAGCATGAATGCTGTGATGCCATCATGTCCTGGGGATTTGAGTTTAGCTTAAGGATTTCAGAAACCACTGCTTTCGACGTAACTAAGGGAAGATGGATGTCCTCATGGCATTGATATGGCTCATAGAGGCATTCCACAGTCGCTTCCATGAGGTTAGTAAGGTATTTGTCCTGGGTGTCTTCCCTTGGCTCTAATTACTCTCCAGATGGTCTGCAAATATTTTTTTTTTTTTTCATGTAGCTTTTATGAGTTCCGTGTAGTGGATTATGGTATTTGGTGTTGACCTTTCTCAAGAACTTAATTATCCACCAATTTTCTCTCCTATAGGCTGATATTTTAGAAGGTATTTTTCTTGGCTGTCTTATAGGTGTGGAGCAGTTGCCTTGCCAGGATCTTGAATCCCTGGTATACTGCTCCTAACCTGGGATGGCAAAAGTGCTGTTGTAGCTTCCAGTTAGCTGCCTTGGCTTTCAGCAGTTGTGGAGTTCGTTAGTGATAATTCTAGGATTTGACTTGTCATTTGGGATGCAAAAGATGTTCCTGTGCACACATTGCAGATCTTTTGGGAGAAACCCACCAATGCCATTTCTAGCACCTTGATATCAATGCATGGGCACGAGTGAGTGGTGCAGTTCAGTTCTAGGCTGGTTGCAAATCAGTCCACCTCATTTTCCCAGTCAGGGTTTACCAAACAATGATGTCAGAGTGTACCAGGACAGGAACATCTTATCTTAGAGCCCTTGCCCTTCTTGGTGAGTGGTGCCACTTCAGGAAGGGCAGAAGTTCTCATTGAAGGTTGTTTACCTGTTGTTAGCATCTTAGCATAGGTTTCCTCAGAAGATCCCACCTTGCTCAGGAAGGCACCTGTGTAAGCTATTATGGCTTTGGTTACTGGATTGGATGCCATGATGACTTGTTGCATTTCCCATAGAGGCAAGTGTTTACAGAATACTGTGCTCCTGTGGCTCTTTGTATATAGGGACCACTCAATGCACGGTAAACATATATTACAGAGTATAAGGGATGCTGCCATCTGGAGCATAACTACTTTACTAGTATCAGGAACGTATACAATGTGCAAATGCAGCTACCCTGTCTTCTACTGTCCATTATTATGCATGCTTAAGTCGCAAAGCCATTGAAATTTACCAACATAAAGACAACTACAAGGAGAAGGAAGAAACCAAGCGCTTAAAGTTTGTCATCCAGTTAGGTAATACATACCTGGAAACCCAACCAGAGATGAATGCATGATTGTGCGGTCATCAGTTGTGCGCCTCAGCCACAGTATTCACCAACACAGTATCACCACTCACAAACATTGAAAGCAGCCCATACCTTAATTAGCCCAAGCAACAGCCGAATCAGTCAGGAAAGAGTAGACCAGTCAGAATATGTGTATATAGCCCATGAAATTAGTAGTCTCCATATTAGTCATTGCTGATACTAACAAGAGAATAATATGGCCACACTAGTGAAGATGTTCAACGTAGTTTCAAACGAAGTATCTGGAAGGAGAGCTTACACTGGATCACAGCCTACAAGCCCAGATTATTATTTCCTAAGTAATGACACTGGCCTTGAAAGCCCATGGTGTTTATTTGCATTGATTAATGTAAAATTCAGGTAATCCAATGAAAAATTTTTGCGGCAGTACATTTCATCATCAGCATTTGTTATTGAAACCAGTGCAATTTTTAATTCTTACAATGTTTTATACATAATTCACAAGGGGAAGCTTGCAAGAGCAACTTTTACCTGTGCATCCTGAAGCTGGGCTGCAAGTTTAGTACAATGTTTACCGCATCACCCAGATGATGATCTAGATGACAATATTTTAACTGGCTTTAAAGGACAACTTCTTGTTGAATAATGGCCAATGCAGAAATTCATATGTATGTACATGTTTATTTTTGGTCTTAACTTTCTTCCTCAAATCTGAGGTTATTCTTGTAAGTACCTTTCATCCTGTATGCTCACCAGGAATTTAAATGGATATTGCTGAAGGGGAATCATGATACCACTATATGTTATTTGAACATGCTGTTCCATTCCTCTCCATAAATTTTCTACAGAAGTTACTCACAGGTTTAAGTATGCTAAATTGAAGAAATTGTTTTTATTGGCATTAAACTTGATAACAGTTTGAGTATATTAGACTCTTGTGGAATGCTAACAGTACTTACCAAAGAGTTATTTTTTGAGGTTTGAAATCATTCATTTTTGGATGGTTACAAATGAATATGTTTTGTTTGAGTATTATTTTAAAAATAAATCTTACTTTGTTAATGTTCATGAAAAGAAAATATACATTTTATAAATATATATATAAATATATATACATATACATACACACATACCTATCTTCATTCACTGAATTTGGACAATTTGTTGCAAGTATTTGTTTATAAACATGTAACCAAAATGTACAAAATATTTACTATTGTGCAGAAAGCATAGCTTATTACTCACAGAAGTTCAAATAAGAATGAGATATTAAATTAATATCACCACTACAATAAACTATACTGTAGAGTTGTTTGTTAACCATAAGCTGTTAAGAATGATTTGTTTTGATTTTGTTTGAGTTGAAGCAAGCCGATTTGTAAAATTGCATTTCCATTCCTCTCCCCTCTTGTCCACATGGGTCAGACTGCAGACTGGATCTCTGCCAATGTGTTTGACTCTCCTTTCTTCAGCAACCTATATCTGTAATGAGGTCATTATTTTGGCAACATTTCAGTGCACACTCCTTTCCCAAAAGGTGTATATCAACATTTCAGATAACATAGGAATGTCTGCAAATGTGATGGTGATGTTGACATTGAATTCATTATCATGATTACATTCATCTAGAGAGAGGATAAGAATAGACTCCTGACGGCACCCAAGATTATGAGTGCCAAGCATGGTGAAATTTTTGATGGCTAGCTGGAGAGACTGTAGACATCGTGGGTGTACTGACAACATTTTGGGGCAGGTGATGCTGCCTGAAATAATCTGCATGTTTTTCTTAGACCAACAAGCAGAAAAGCAAATCTGTGATGGTGAAAAGGTCTTGATGTTGAGGTGGCGGAAGCAGATCCAGAGATAATGGGGGATAACATCTCTCCAGGTGAGCAGATACAGTTGCTTTGAGTGCTTTGAGGTTCTCAAGTATATGGGGGTGGGGTGGCGATCAGGAGCTTTATTTACTAAAGAAAAAAGAAAGACTTGGCAACAACGTCGTTTTTAAAATTATCCTACCCATTGCCTGTGACATGCACCACAGGTGTCAAGAGCTAACGTGCTTCTGTCTTAATTCATCTGGTACAAATAGCATTAATAGGGAACAGAGAAGTTCAGGGACATTAACCTATCAAATTAATATAACTATGAGTTGGAGTTAAAGTGGTCAGCAGAAGAACCTTATATTTTCAAGAAAAGAATCCCTTTGTTCATAAAATAAAAACATACAAAAAAAGTATTACTACTTACAATTATTTTAGCCATAGAAATTTGCATAGAACAAATGCAAGTCCAATTTTTGCTTTATTATGTAAACAATTAAGAAAAAACATCTTAGCTTATGCTAACAGTGCATAAAAAAACCTTATACAAAATAGAAAACACTTAAAATTTATTAACTTAAAATTTATTTGCAACAGAAGATATCTAATATAATTAGCAAAACTGTTTTTTCAGTGTATAATTATTATGTTTTACAGAAATTTATGCCCTATATTTCTTTACATATTTTTTTACTGTTTACCATTATTTAGTCAAACACTTTAAATAACTGCTGTACAAGGGTTTACTTCTGTTAAGATTATATGTAAATGTATCTTTTATCTCAGTTGGCTGCATAATGACTGCTTTATACTAATAAACCTTTTTCATTACTATCTGCTATAAAATGACCATTTGCTCTTTTGTATTCATTAAATTAAGCAGTCTAAAATCGTGAGAAAATATTAATTTAGTATACACCAACTTATCGTGTAACTAAATTACTGTTATGTTTATAGTGCCAAAATTACCAAAATTATGCAGAATTTAATGCCATATATGGGATATGTGTGCTGCTACAAACTTGCAGGAATGATGTAGGACAATATAATTGCAGATAAAGGTGATCTGAAACATTAAAAACAGTGTGATATACAAAGTGTGATTGTATTGGCTCAGATTTATCCACATTTTTTCATACATGTAGCTAACATTAAGTATAGAAATTTTTTTTTGTCTTTGTTACTTACTACTACACACTATTTTCATGTTGAAGAAGGCTTTAGAAAATCTTAAATGAAATAGAGCTATGGAACTGGCAGATATAAAAAGTAACTGAAGAATTTTAAGTTTCACACAGTTTATTTGTTGTTTCAAAGACAATTGTACTTTATTAGATTTATCTTATATTGAAGCTTTTGTGCTGCTTCTTTGTAGGATTTAGAATAGTTATAAATCAGTAACACTTATAAATGATAATATGACATAATTATTTGGGCGTAAAGAATTCTTTGTATCCATTTTTGGATACATGGTATAATTTGTTAAAGTGTTGAATATTATTGGTCAAGATTTCTGTTTTGGAAGCTTAAGGTTTGAATCCTGATTGCAGTGATGCCAAGTTGATAAAAGATAAGGTAAGTCCATGTAAAATAAATGGTGATGTGGATTTGTGAATATGATGAAACATTAATTTTGTATTTAAGTTAGAAGAAAATGAACCTAAACTTTTTATTGTAAGCCTTTCAGATAACTATAAGCTTTATTAAATTAACAATTTATACAGCACTAAGAATAGAAAAAATTTCAGACAGACTGCAAAAAGATGAGAAATGGAAAATAAATGGAAGAGAAATAGAGGTCTTAAAGAGATTTGATTACTTGGGGGTAAGGCTGAGTTGTGATGGTAGGTGGACAGACAAAAAAGCTGACATTAGCAAAAGATAAAATGGCCATGAGTGTTGTAAGAGCATGTTTAAGGAAATTGCCTGACATTAATGTGAAATGGCTTGAAAGGATCTATACTGCAATGGTAGAAAACAAAATGCTACATGGGACAGAGATATACATTAGATGAAGCATGGGCAGAGATGGACCTTATTAACAGATCCTTTTGTAAATATATTCTACATTTGCTGGTAGCATCACCTAACGGTGCAACACAACTAGAGTTGGCAAGGCATTCATCTAGGGTTAAAATTGTCTCAAGGGTAATGAAATATTTGTATAGTGTTGTCAACTTTGAGGAAAGCAATATTTTTAAGGAATGTTTTCTTGTGTAAATGGGAAGGATCTTGGAGACAAAAGGTAAGGGAATTGATGGAACAGATAGATATGGAACATATTTGGAGGAATAGGGAGTATTGTTATAGAGGCTTTTGGAAAGAACTAAAATCAAAATTACAAGATATTGATAATCAACTTATTTTTGTTAGTACAAGAGAGAAAAGCTCTTTGAAGATATATAGGGAAATAAAAACAATGTGGGGGAAGGAAAAGTACATAGATGTGTGTAATAAGTTAGAGCAAGAACAGGAGTTAGAAATTTGAAAGGTATTAGGCATAAGGAAAAATGTTTATTAATTTATAGATGAGTCGTATTTATTACACATCTGCTTCACTTACGTCTATAAATTAATAATTATTTTGCTTCACTGTGGTGTTCCAATACAGTTAAATCTCTATATAAGGAGAAATGTATTTATTTATTTTAATCTGCCCAATGTGTGGAGATGATGATACAGAGTGACACAGTATAATATATTGCAAACAAAGGTATGGAGAGAACAAATTTGGCAGCATAAGTGGAACAGTTTTAAGGAAGGGTTAGAGATACTACTAATCAGGAAAATATTGTCTGTAAAAGGAGAGAATTATGTAAGAAATATAGGTGATTATTTGGGGAAAGTCAGAGAGAAATGTTTAAGAATGATTAAGTATAACTAACAATTAAGGTTAGAGAAATGGGAACAAGGGATGACAGGGAATAGAGGATCATCAATACATGGAAAACCAGGGTTTGTGTGTATTGAGACCAAAATTTAAGGCAAGGAGGTAGGAAGGGTATATTGGATGTGAACACGTGTTATGTGCTAGGAATGTGTAAATGGTAATGCATAAATGAATGTATGTATAAAGAAAGATGAGAAAAATAAATATTTAATTAAATAATGGATATGAAAACCCAAGGTGTATGAGGAAAGTGTTTATTCTTTGCAGGGAAGAAAATTTACCAGTATGAGTCAGGTGTACCTATTTGGCAGATGCAGAAAATTGGTTCCAAAGCAAAAGATCCTTTAGTCGTGAGAAGTATCCTATAAATGGAGGAAAGAAATGATCAGATGTATCATGCAGTCAGTCTTATCTGAGAACACTTGACACTTTAGTTGATAGTTTTTTTTATAAAACTTGTAAAGATCTTTTCCTAAGCATTAGAAAATCTAAAAATCTTAACATCAAATTTAACAAAGTACAAATGTAAGTAGAGGAGTTCATTATAAATAAAGCTGAAGAACACAAATAAATAAGCAACAAATTAAAATCCAGTGCAGTAAATACAATGAAGCATTGTACATAAGCTGTGTGATGTGTGTAGCTGTGTAGCTTATGTGTGTACATAAGCTTAGACTAAGCTTAAGCTCAAAAATGATTACTCCTCAAGGTGACATGCAAAATAACATTGCTGTAAAGTTTTGCTCCTTCATATCAATCTTTTAGCCCAAATTAGGGAAAGTGTTTACACTTGTGCTGTTTGCATATGAAGGATTAACAGCATTTGTGTTCTTTAAAAATCCCAAAACATTTGTTAAATTATGTACTTTAGTGCACAATAATTCTTAAAATATGCAATAAATCATTAATTTCTTTAACACGGTGTAAAGCTAAAGTAAATTTTACAATACAGAAAAAGTGTAAAATAAATACACAAAACGTTCAAACATTTTACAGGAAACTTAGTATGAAATGCATTTGGATGTTTAGCTGTAATTTTCGTATTTGAAATAGCAGTTCATTACAAGACTCCAAAATTTTTGTTTCTGAAGAGATGCTATTTTTCAGTTGGCTGAATTTATACACTGAAAATAAATGTCTGATATGGCAGCTGGTTATTGTGATAAATAAAAAAAGATGAACATTTGTGTTTATTGATGTTTAATCCCCATATCAATAAAACCACCCAGCCCCCTTTTTCCCTGTTTACCATTCTTTATCTTCAGCTCATTGTGCATGCTTTTCTGCTCTGAACCTTTTTTCATTCTTCTTTGAAGTGTGTTTCTTAGCATATATTTAGTTAAATGTCATAGTTTACTGGTCTTATCTCCTTATTGCTCATGTCAGTATATGTTTATGTGAATCTTAATATTGTATCTCCTACGCTTAACATTTTCCCATTTATTTGCTGCATCTCCAGGCAAACTGTCTTATTCACAAATTCAACCAATTTCTTTTTCTCTTCCTGACCAATTTCAGCACTGTTCTTTCTTTACTTTCAAGAACAGCTTCATTACATATTTTTTCTCTTATTTCCATTCCTCCTCCTCATCTTTCAGATGCTTTCAGCTATGCTTCTTCACACAGTGCACTTCATGCTTCTTTGAAGGTTTGTGGAAGATAAGTATTTCCCATTAAAAGCTTCTGTTGATGTTGATTTCTTGAGAATATAAAGCTTGCACTTTTCACTTGTTTCATCATAGATTTGTAGTATACCTTCTTTTATTTTTCCTTGCAATAAAATTTGATTACCACAGTAGGAACTGATATTGATTATCAAGAGATGGCAAAACAAAGGAATAATATGGATTAAAAAGAAATATATAAACAGAATCTCCAGTGTTAAATTATGAGTGGATTTGTATGACACTATTACATTTATTTAACTCAAGGTTTGGAGGGGTTATTAAAAGCTTAGAATCAATGGGTATAGCTTAGAGAGGTATCAGACTTATTTTTTTCCAAAAATAAATACTCTAAAGTTGGTTCCTGACTTGTTATGTCGGTGACAGTCATGAAGGTAAGTGTTTTGGTTTACTCTCTTTCTAATGCAGAAATTAGTGCCATTAATTTGGTTTTGTTTAGAATAAAGCACCTATTTCAATTGCAAATAAGACCTTGTGGGTATTTAAATCCTGGTTTAGTTTCTCAGTAGTTCTGTGCTTTTCAGTATCCATAGGAGCAAATGCTAAGAATCCATCTGGGCCAGTGGTGTTTGCGAGCATTTTTCTAAGTGGGTCCAGATGTGAAGATGCTTGTAATAAAAGTAAAATGGAGTTATACCTTTTAAAACAGGTCACCTTCAGTTGCATTGCCAAAAATACTGCAATAGCAGAAATGCGTCAGAATACTAAACAGTTTAACAATCAAATAACTAATATTAAAAGATAAAATATACTCACCAAGTGGCAACGTTACTTGTACAAGAACTGAGCACATCTTTTGTGTGGCAAATGTTCCAATTACTCTGTTGCTGAAGTTAGGAATTTCACCAATTTCTTCTTTGTGAATGGAACAAACAGCCAAGGATTTAAGCCTATATTGTCCCACAATGTCCTAAGAAACAATGTAATTCTCTTCAATGTACTGAAACTTCTGTCTGTCTCATCTGTTGGAATTGTTAGTGCAATTTGCAGCATTTTGTGTACTTCAGAAAATACTTTCTCAAAGGTGTGTTGTATAATTCACTGACTGAAGAGTTATCTTTACATGTATCATAACGATAATTACTAACAATTCATTTTTTAACTTTTCATAGGAGATAATGGGATTCTAATATTATGGAAATTTTCTTACAGACTCAGCAGGGAAATTTTCTCTGAATGTAATAAATTTCTTTGGGTCAATAATTCCAAGGTATCGAATATATGGCTGTTGGAATTGAACTTCCATTTGGTTGACCACAGTCTCACACACTTTGGTATCTGAATTCAGGTTCGCTGCAGAACCGTAATTTGGTCGCCTGGGGGAAGCAATATCAACCTGGTATCTTCTAATGTTCTCACAAATTTCAGATACAGCTGATTCCAAATACTGCAAAGCATTAAATACTATAACACTATCAGCAATTTACATCTGAACTGAGTTGTATAGAATGTTAACATGTTTTATATTGTAGAAAAAATTTAGAAGAAACAAAATTTCTTGATTAATCAGTAAATTCTTCAAACCAAGAGCTTCCCGTACTGTTACATTTTACAGCTCAATCTTCTCAAAGCACTTTAATAATAAAGTTTATTTTCATGAGCGCTGTTCACAAACCGTGATTGAAAGTTCCATCCTGTAGAAGCAGCTGGAATGCATTTGTTGCAAACTGGATGCAACAGAGCACTACGTTTTATTGAGGACGAGAAAAATGTGAATTCACCAGTGTTGGCAAAAAATAACTGACATTATATTTTTGGAACAAGCATTTCGTATAACCAAATTTAATTTGTGAACATAGCAGTGTACATATATGGCATAAGGGAAAGAGTCCTGCATCTAAGTTGGAACACCCACTTGGCTACCGCTCATTACTGCGGCACCATCGAATGCTTGAGGTATGAGTTTTTTTCCTCAATATTAAAAGATTGCAACTTCTCTTTCAAAATATCATTGAGATCATTGGCTCTTCAATTACGAATCTCTTCAAAAGAAAGAAGCCTTTCAGTGGGTTTATGCGCTTTAATGTATCTTAAAATGATGGCCAGTTTAATGCAGCAAGCTTTGTCCGTTGTTTCATCAGGCTGCACAAAAACATAATGGGCAGTATTTGTCTTTTATTAATTCCTCAATGTGAACCTGGTACATACAATCCAATCCTTCTGTTTGCTGATTACTGTTTCATCGTGATGCCTCAATGCTAGATCATTGGTTACGAAAATTTTATGCATTCTATCACTGTTCAGCATGTATCTAATTTTAGTGACTAGTTCATTGTGTTTCTGTATTGATATTTATGTGCAGAATTAATCTGAGTAGCAGTTATACAAATAAAAATATTTAATAATTATTTTCCACTTAAGAAGTTGATGACAATACTTCTATCTTCTGAGTAGCAGTGTTTACAGTTCCCAAAAATTTAAGCTTACAGGTGTTTTGTAAGTGAAGTGCACTTGGCTGGCGGCCGCGCTGTGGCTGAGTGGTTAGACCGCTTGGCGTTCGATACCAAGCGACCACAAAGTGAGATTTCTGGTGGACAGCACGGCGCTGGGGCGGGTTTTCTCCGGGATCTCCGGTTTCCCCCACCATCACATTCCACCGGTGCTCCATCTTCATCTCATGTATCATTACTGTCACCACCTGCGATGCCGTATGTAGTAAAAGCGGGCGTTAAACACTATACATTTCATTTCACTTGCGTCGTCTTTTGCAGTTCGTTCACTCAAATGTTTTAGATCCTTAAAACCTACCGTTGTCCTTCGCCAAATAAACAGTAAAAGCAAAACACACTTTGCTTTTTCACACTATCAGTTAGCCACGAGTTTTTACTAAACTGTTACATTAAGTTCTCTGCCTTTTTGCCAAGTTTTTGCGTAAATGTAAAATTGTTCGGCTGATGTGCACCTAATCGTTTAATTTCAAGTTTTTTTTCCTACCTTTAATGAATGAAAGGGACTTTTCAATAAATCCACTCTGTTCATTATAAAACTACACTACTTTGTCTACCAAACAATTAAGATTCCATTAAGTCTTACGGATGCTTAACTTGATGCAGCGGGCCGCAACTAGCTGGCCCCAAGCATTGGTGAGCGATGTACGAAAAGGAGAGTAGGTGAGTGAGTAAGGAAGGCATAGACACGTGACCGGCAAAGTGTAAAAGTAGAGGGGTGAGAAATGACAAAGAGCCAATCTGGCCCAAGGTCTCCTTCATGAAGGGGACTGACGCGGTTATCGTGTACAATACCGCGGATTGCAAGTTTCGATAACCATTAAGAATGATAGTATAATACATTATTACGTGTATACCGCTCGCAAAAGTTAAAGGCATGTGAACGCTGGCCAGTGCTCAAGCGGAGCGCTGTTGCCAAGCGCAGTGCGTGTACCGGCAAAGGATCTGTACATAGCACGTGTTACTTGCCAGCAAAGGCTCTGTCTATTTTTCTGGTAATTAAACAACACATTAAGTATTCCCAAAATATTGAAATCGTACCTTGACACACGTCACAGCACTGGAACAGCAATCACGGTTTGCAATCCAGTATCTCGCTTCCCAACTGTGAGTCTTTCCCGTATATTGAAATACAGGCCGCACCGTTTTTCTGCGGATGACGCTGCCTCACTACAAATTCGTGACACTATGTACACTACCTACACCACAAGCTTCTAAGTTAATTGCTGGGTTTCTTATAAATCTACATTTCCCTATGTTCTGGACTGGAGAGCTTTCGTAAAAACTAGTTCATATTAAATATAATTTTTCTGCCTTGAGAATGAATCTCTTCACGTTTGTTCGAAAAATTACTTGTCCCAGCTTCGACGGACATGTTCACGCACTCGGATCACAAACACTGGAGATATTATATGCGTATATTAATTTGTTGTAATATTAACAATATTTCTGCTCGAGTTCGACTCACGACTTAACGATGCCGTAACAAAATAACACACCACTACTCTGAAAACGAACTGAACATTAACTCGGTCCGTTTCAGACTGCGTGCAGTGGGTGCACTGTTTATTTATGCTTGAGATAAGTGTTGTCAGGAAAGAACGTTGTTGCTTTTAGGCTTATCTGTGTTGAATGGATGGATGTTGGGCTACCATAACCACATAAAAGATAAAAAGTGCATCGCTCGCGTTCTAAGTATTGTAAAGGCAGGATTTTTGTACGGTCATGATCAGAAAATAAAATCATTTCTTATTATGAGATCGGCATCTGTCATTTTCAGATATTTTCCCGAGCGTAATCAATGAGATAATGTTCTCAGTTCAGGCGCGCGAGATGCGTGTACCACATTCGGCAGCGCTGGTAGGAGGAGCCGGAGTCTACAGTACGGCCCGCCTCCATATGACTTTAACTTTTGCGAAGATTATAATGATTATTGCAATTCAATAAAAAACAGTTTTCTTCCAATTAAAAAATTTCTATTAAGTTGCGAGATATCGTGATATAAATGACAGTTCGCCCCCTGATCTAGACTATGGATATCTAAATACTAAAGTTATTGTTATTATTGTTAATTATTCCATCTACAAAGAATATAACAATGCCAGTCTTTTCCCAATGGGAAAACAAAACAAAAGACATTACGTTTTCTGGCATAAACTTTTTATAAAAGGCAACATTTTTTTCCTAGGGAGAATATGTTTCTGCCCATAATGTTTGGTATCTAAGTAATTTGGATATTTAATAATGGAAGCACATTAAAAATACTACTTTCTATTATCTTATATTTAAGCAGCAAGCTTACATTTGTGAAATCCATGGATCCATTCTGAAGATCCTTTCGTCAAATAGTTGAGTACCCTAAGTTTTATAGAAAGGCATTGGGTAACATTTCAATACATGCCATGGATTCTTTAATTGCATAGCTCCATAATCTAGCAATTTTTAGAAATTTCCTAAAAGAGTATATTTATATAAGAGATAGCCAAGCATGGTGTGTTTGTTATTCATTTAGAGATATACATATAACACATTTCTTAACACCAGGAAGCCAAGTTTGTATTCCCGCTCATTCCTTGACAAATTTAATTTTTTTTCTTCAGGTTATATCTATCTTTAATTTTCATTTTTGATTTAACGATCACCTTTTATAGTAAAACACTCTAAAATAAATTTATTTTCTCAGAAATTCTGTCACTAATTTATGTTACAGAATTATTTTCAAAGCTCCTATGTATTTTCCTTTACTATTCATACTGTCAATTATATGGCTAATTAATAAATGATTTTGATCTCACCATCTTTATCCTCTTGTAAAAGGTTGTAATCATAATTTTCATTGTTAATTGCAAGGTCATTTTTTCCTGATTCATTATTTAGCAATGATACAAAATATGACAATATTTTGTCATTCTTTAGATGCTTTCAAGCTATAAAATAAATTATTATGATAAATATATTTCCAGTTTTCAACCTTTGCATTTATTGCTGGAATGTAATACATTAATACATAACAGTACATAATTCTTGAGTTAGCTGGAAATAATTGGTCATTTAATTTTTGTCATTACACTCATAATGAAAGTATTTTTAGCATCCCAAACTGGAAACACATCACATGGTACCAATTAAATTAACCTTCTGTGGTCCTAAAAGGTATAACTAGAAAATTAAGGTATTTATAATTTTAATTAAAGATTAAAATGTTAAATGTATTTACAGTTACTAAATTTATGAGAATTAATAAAGTATCACTCACTGGATTAAATAACATGTGACATATTACAGTTATAAATATTGGATCTATTGGCCCTTCCTAGTATTAACAAACATTCAGTAAAACATGTATTTATGTAAATCCTTTGCATAGTAACTTAGATCCTCGAATACAACATATGTTTGTAAATGAAAATAAACTATGATTTATTCTATGCAGTGTTGGTTGCATTCTCTGGCTGTACTTCAACATCCCTCTGTTAAAATTTTAATTATGTAAAATGCAAGAAAATAAATTAATAAGTTCCTGAAATCTAGGGAAAGAAAATGATATGTTTTCTCAAACTGCATTTCTTTAGCAGCAAATGTAAGATTTGGGGTTTGTAGGGATTTTTTGCAGCTCTAATATTTTCAACCTAAGCATTTTCTATCAATAGTTGGAACAAGATTTTTTTTATTGTCCAAAAATCATAAATGATAATTGAATATTTCTAAATCAGTTTGCAAAGTACACTTTTTTAATTAAACTCTCAATATAGTTTATTTCCACCATATAAATTGAGAGAGTTTTTGTTTCGTCAAACTATTACATTTAAAACAGTTATGGTGAATTAATACAAGGCTAAAAAAGCGACAGTGCCTAATACACAATATTTTTGTATAATAATTAATTAGCAAAATTGGTAGGAGAGACTTGAAATTTATATTTTAATACAATAGTTCATTTATTAAGTGAAACTTATGCTTTGATAATATTCTGTTGTGACTCCTCTCCTAAATTTAGTATTGGTAGTCAGTGGAGTTTAGATTTTTAGCAGTCTGTTGTGATGAGAGGTGAATATGATTTGTGCCCTTGTACAGTGATTATGGTAATGTGTTCTTTTTAAATTCCATAATATTTGCATGCATAAAGCAGACAGTTTCTAAAATTTATAAACATGACATTTAGCACATTTATAGGATATTTAATTCAAATAGCACTTTCTGGGATTACAGTAAAGAACTCTAAGAAAATTCTTGTGAGCATTTCTTGAAGTGTAGACATATTTTGAGAATTGCTGGAGAAACTCCTGGATAGAATTGCATAATTATTTATTGTACATAGTCATGATAGATTGTTTTTAAAGTATATAAAATAATATCACTTGGATATTCTAAATGCAGAGACTAATATTAATTATAACTTTGATGTTACATAGTCAACATAATCTTTCCAGTTAAACTTAGTAACAGTAAATTACTCTAAGATCTTTGTACTGTTAACTTCATTTATGGCATTTTTATAAATTGAAACATTGAACATCTCTGCAGGAAGAACTAATATTAATTTTAATGTAATGAATTTTACTGGTTTTAAAGATAATTTTGTCAATATTTGCCAGTTTTCTGATTTACTTGTTATGGTACTAATAAATTTGTTTAGCTATGCCTTGTTATTGCTTGAGAGAAGTAAATTAGTATAATGTACAAATAGCTGATGTGATAGGTGAAAGTTGCATTAAGGAGGCCGTTAATAAATAACAGGAAAAACAGATGCCACATTTATTATGTAAGTAATAACTTGTTCTTTTGATGTGATACGTATTTGTACATATCAACATATTGCTTCTTGTTTGTCTAGTAGGAAGCAATAAATTTTGGTCATCAGCGCTCAAACCATACATTTCAGTATTTATTGGTGGCTGACTATGTCAAATGCTTTTGTTAATACAAAAGAATATACAGCATTGCACTGTTAGACATCTTTATGAAAATCAAATTGATTATGGTTGTAAAGGAAATTTAAAATTCTGTTATATATTATGTGCCCCGAAATTGTTTATGAAAAAATAGGAAATGGCCTTGTAACTGCTCAAATACGCTTTATATTTTTTTATGGACAGACATCGTTTGCAGCTTCTAGACATTTCAGATTATCATGACTTTCATTTTTTGAATGCATAACTTACTTTTATTTTTTTATAATAAATTATATAGCTTTTTAAACATGGTTGTTTGGTTAATTTTATGACAATAGAAAATAATACATTAACAAACATGCATTTTCCTTTGCATTTTCATTCTTTTAAATGTAACAGTTATTTTATTAAAATTGTCTTTTCAAATAGGTCTTATATCTTGTTGTAAGTATGTAATATGTCTTAACGTCATATTTATATATCGTTTATTTTTTTTCTATATAAACATTAAGAATTAATAGTAAATTTCCTGAAACATTTTATGATTTATGTTAATAAATATTGCAGAGTATTCATTTTGCAAAATAAAAGCTAAAGAAAACCTCAAACATCAATTCGTATATTTTTTAGGTTCAGCAAAATGTACCTTTGGAAGTAGAAACATTAACGGGGTTTTTGTTGCACACCTGCTTTGTTGCTCCGCGCATGCTTTTCGGCGTTACTCAAGATAACCTTAGCAACCTGCTGTAATTACAAACAGCGCAGTTTTCAATTGTGATACAGATTTTATACAAAATATCGGCGAAGCAAAGAAATTCTCTGTTATTCTGCTGTGTGCAATGCATTTGTACAAAATAAGTGTTTGATAACTAATGAACCTAGAATTTTTCCAAACGCCTTACAACATAAGTTAAACGGTGAAAAGTGCAAAACAAAGTGTCGTGTCTATCTTACACTTCTAACGTATTTTCTTAAAGACCACGTTTTTAAACGCCCTGGAGAGATATAACTTTTTCCGTTCTGGACCACTGTTCATTCTTCGGCTTTTAAATGGTGCGTATAAATGTGTTTTTAATTTTTCTTTAGATTGTTTATACGTATTCTTTCGTTTGACGATCATCTGTTTCTTTGAGGAAATCGGGCTAATGTAATTGATAATGTTATTTTACCTAATGTTTAATTGAAGGGCTAACATACAAGTTCACATAAAATATTTTGTCTAGCAGCGTATTCTTTAAATTAATGTATTGGCGAATTTCTTGCATATATCACACAAATTTGATTAATATCCCCAAAGTACATTGTTTTGGGGCGAATATATTTATTTAAAGAAAAGGAGAAAACATTAGAATAAAATAACGTTAATCTATGTTGTATATTGATTCTGACGTTTCCGTATTCTGGGGTCATTGACCTTTCTAGCAAAGGTTTATTTTTAAATACACCCATGTCCTGGTAACTTAAACTGAAATCAATGTTATTTTGTGCAGAGCATAACTTCCTTGCCAGTGAAAGCAATGTATGTTACTCGGTAACTATACACCATTTCATAACCTTGTTATTATTCTCATGTTGAATGCATTCGCATATGAACCTTTACGCAGACGCCAATCCTGCCCTCGTTTTCACTCAATATTCCAACCCCCTCCAGTAAGTGGCACTAGGTAAGGCTTCCACATAAAGCTGAAATTCCCCTATGCAGTATTTTAAAAACATTGTCATTCTCGTGAATGATACGCTTTGTAGCAGTGAAATGTATGAATTATAAACTGGGACATTAAAGAGGAGGTTCAGAATGGTTAATTCCTGAGTTTAAAATGTGTTCCTCAGTCAGATCAAATCCCATTTCCTCAATTTTATTATACAAAATAAAACGCTTCAGTTAAATGTAGGTAATTTATATAATTTATAAATACTGCATATGAAAAATCGTTTAGAAAAACTAGAACGCAAATGATAATTTCCTTCTTGCCTTTTGCATTAACATTTTTTTTCTCTCTGTAAATTTGACTACTGGAAGTTTTTGAAGTGAAGTGCGTACTTAAACGTATTTCAGATTATGAACAGTGCATACGATAGGAGGCTGAGAAAACCAGCCATAATGGCCATAGGCCGCATTCTTGATTATACGCTTGTTGATGGAGCGTCACTCGAAACTGATCACAATTTAACCGCTGTTGCATCCTGTTAATTCTCTTTCAACTATCGCCAACTGACGTGTGCTAGAATTGTTGAATGTTCATGATTCTACAAGATTTATTTAACTAAATAACTATTAATAACCAAATAAATTAATTTAACTATTTAAACTTAACTGAACTGTGGCATTCGTGATATTTATAGCCCTGATACAAGCAGTGTATCTTGCATTCGTTTAAGTTTTTGCAGCGAAATAAAAACTCTGGATATGAAGAACAGAAACACTGTCAAAACATAAAATGGGCACTTCAGTAACATTAATAATAATAAAAGGGGTGTAGCCGAATTTGTATGGCATAAACCTTGGGAGAATCATTGAAATGAAAGTGATATCTTGCATTTGTCTACCCACAGTTTTGTTGCTTCTGAGTTTTTATAATTATTTCCAAACACGTTCCCTAAAATATGACAGCTTCCTCACAACGGCCATCGTATTCCCTCAATATAGTAATATGTATTTATGTGTTTCAAATGGGATGATGTTTGTCCTTGAGCGCTGCTAGATGAGCAACAAATCGTAGTCTTGCGGTGTTGTTTTGCATTCCCCCTATGAGGTGTGTGACGAGCGACAAACTAATCAATCTCTTATAAATACTATTCGCGCTAAGACAAAAATTCAGATTTTGCAAAAACTGATCCATGAGGAAGGAGAGAGTTGTGTATTTAACATAACCGTAAAAAAACAACACATTTTTAGCTCAAATAGTCCTAATATAAAGTAGATACCATTATATATAACAATGCATTGCAACGTAAGCGCTGTAATGAATATCATTTGTTAACATGTATGCGTGAACGTATAATTGAAATTACTCAGAACTGAAACGTAAACATTTGACATGGCGTGATAAAAGAAATATGCATTTTGAATAAGCCAAGGTGTTTTGTTAAATTCGATGAGAGGAAACAATACACTTCCTGCTGGTCTGGAAAAACGTGTCTGGTCACATTACACCTTTGTTTATGAATGCTTCGTAATCTCTAGAGTGTTCAAAGCAGTAGTATTCAGTTACTCTTCCATGAAAAAGTGTATCAGCTGGATCAAAGAGATACAATCCACCTTCCCCTTACCACTGCCAAAACAATCCAATTGAGTTTATGTGGGCTCAAATTATGTTGCAAATAGAAATAATATTTTTAAACTCACTAATGTTGAACGACTTATTCACGAAGAAATTGACAAGAAACACAACAAAACTGGAAAACTGTGACACGTCAGATAAACTACAAGAAGACGACTTTTAGAAAGAATTAGCACGTAACGAGATTTTGAAACCTAACGTCATAAATTTGCAGTACTCAGACGACGAAGAGAGTGACAAATTGTCTCTTAACATAAGTAACGTTCACAGCTGTTATTTTTGTTTAATTAGAAAAATAAGTAATTCATAAACTATAATTAATGTTCAATTAAACATTTAAACCATGTGCGTAATATACAAATATCCATGTTGCAATTGTGATTTCAACAACTGCATTAGTATAAAACTTTGGAAAATTCAGTTTGCGTTCCCTTACGTCTAGCGCCAAGAACACTCGCAAGTGTGCGAGAGAGAGGGAAATATAAAAAGAGTGGGGATAACGAGGTGGCAACGCTGAAGGCTTTAACGCGTCTGATTCGCTACAGGCGAAAACTCTTCCCATTTGAAACACATAACTAATCCACCAGCGATGCACGAGGTCGGTTGCACCCGAGTCGAGCCGTTGAGGAGTAATATGCTAGCTCCCTTCTTTCCCCTACCTAATTTTCACCCGCCACCCTTCAACTTCCACATCCCGCCATTACGTGGTAAAGTAACCAGAGCAGGTACACGTTTTGACCGCCCTTGGGCTGTTCCTCAGTCCGATAACAGCGACGACGAGTGAAATAAACACAATATCTTCTATCTACATTTTTAAAATAATTCTGTGGTTCCTAATATAAAAATTTGCTTTAACATGCCGGTGAGATTAAAGTCTGAAATAATATAACTATAGCCCTCCACCTTAATTAGACGTATGAACTCTTAAGTATGAGGTTTGCCAATTTTGGATTTGGTCTTGACATCGTTAAAACAGGACTCTGACCTCTTAACATAGTCTTATTATTCAAAGGATATCACCTTCAGAAAAAAAATGTTTAGTACACATGCAGGCACTTGTAAGGCACAAAATCAACTGTGTACAGCAGGAATCCATTGTTCAGAAGGAAGTGAAAATGGTCTGTTTCCTTCCTCGTTTGAAATGTAACTAGAAATACAACCTGGCATACTGCATGTTCGTCTCATCATTCTGTAAATATAAAGCTATAAACACAGACGTCAATAGAAATTAATATCTTTAAAATGCTACGTTACAATAAAACGTTCAAATTTTCTAACACTATTTCTAACGACTATAATCGCAAATGTTAAAGGCAGACTCCAATGAATCCTAAGCTTGCTCCTCCTTCCAGCACTACCGAATGTGGTACACGCATCTCACGCGCCTGAACTGAGAACATTATTCTCATTAATTATGCTCGGATAAATATTTTCAAATGAAAAATGCCAATCTAATAATAAGAAATAATTTTATTTTCTGATCATTACCGTACGAAAATCCTGTCTCTACGATACGTAGAACGCGAGCGATGCACTTTTTATCTTCACATGATTGTGATTACCCAACATCCATCCGTTCAACACAGATAAACGTGAAAAACAATAAGATTCCTTCACAAAACTTATCTCAAGCATAAATAATAGTGCACCTTAAGTTGCGTGTCGACCTCGAGCTGAAATTTTGTTAATATTAAATTATTATTATTATTATTATTATTATTATTATTATTATTATTATTATTATTATTATTATTATTATTATTATTATTATTATTATTATTATTATTATTATTATTATTATTATTATTATTATTATTATTATTATTATTATTATTATTATTATTATTATTATTATTTATTAATTATTAATTATACATGTATCTTTTCTCCAGTGTTTGTGATCCGAGTGTGTGAACATGTCCTTCGAAGCTGGGACAAGTGAGTTTTCGACCAACAAACGTGAAGTGATCATTCTTACGGAAAATAAAAAACAAATTAATGTGAACAAGTTTTTATGAAAGCTCTCCAATCCAGAATGGAGGGCAACTGTAGGTTTGTCGAAAACCCAGCAATTAACCGTGGAAGCTTATGATGCAGGTATGTACACATCGTGTCTCGAATTTTGTAGTGAAGCAACTTCATGCTTAGAAAAAGGGAGCGTGCCTGTATTTCAATCTCCGGGAAAAACCAACAAAGTTGGAAATCGAGTTACTGGATTGAAAACCGTGCTTGCCGTTTCACTACTGTGAGGGTGTCAACATAAGAGTTTAATGTTTTAGGAATATTTTATGTGTTGTTTAATTACGGGAAAAATAGGCAGAACCTTTGCTGGCGTGTAAAACGTACTCTTATGTACAGAACCTCAGCCGCTACACGCACTACGCTTGGCAACAGCGTTCCGCTTGAGCCTTAGCCAGCGTTCACATACATGCCAGCGGTATAAGCATACTTGATCATTGTACATTATATTTTGAAGTTCTCAATACTAACCAAGCAACAAGCGATTACTTAAGATAATATAAGAACGCAAGAAGCACTCCAAATAAACTGTGTTCATTATTACAAGTGCTTAAAATCGCCGAAAATCACATTTAAAAAGTATTTTATTATTTTCTAAATGCAATTATCTACCAATTTGCCGTTGAATTTAGCACCATCTGACGTCGTAGTATCCACGATCCAATGCAACTGAACTGGCTGGTGTTCTCAAACGACACGATCTGAACACTGAGGTGTAATTATAATTGCCTTTTCTACTTCGTTTTTGTTTTTATTTTGAGAAGCATAATTTGACATTCTTTTGGTTATAAACGAAAATAGAAAACCAAAAGTGATATCCAAATTTTTCTCAGTATAGATACACGTTCTTTCAAACTAGCTGTTTCATATCCCAATGAAATGGAAAGTAGAAAGTAAAAATTGCTAACTTATACTTTTTAAAGGAAAAGCAGGAGGCATGGATGTATTTAGTAATGTCTAGACATGACATCAGGCAAGTTATAATAACGTCATATAAACTTCTGGAAAAAAAAAACTTATAAATACAAAAGTGTATAAATATCTAGTATTTTGATAATAAGGTAGAATATCTTTAATTATAAAAATGTGATGTTAATAGTTAACAATCGAACAATTAATAATTTTACTGAGCTTTTTATGGCACTTTCAATGGTCTTAACGCTAGTAAAATGATGACTGAAATTTTAGTAAGTACTGATGCAATAATAAATGCATATCCATAATTCCCATTACACCCGAAAATCCTTATTTTGCCCGCCTTGGTAGCGTATATGGTAGCTTGTCTGCCTCGTGTTCAAGAGGTCTCTAATTAGATTCTCGGTCAGGGTGATTATCCGCTTAGGACATTTTCCGGAGTTTTCCCTTATCCTGAAAGACGAATGTTAGGCAACTTTAAGCTTTACGTATATATCAAACTTAGTCTTCGAAGCTATTTCACTTACCATATTTTATTAAATAATGTTTATCGTTTGTTATCAACACTGAAGTGTTGTTATGTAGCATGACAATATACCTTTCGAAGTTTAGACACAAAATTAATTCCTTTATAATCTGTGTTTGTGAATTGAAATGACACAAAATTAATTGAATTCCTTTGTGATTTTGTGAAGTTCGCGGAATTTTTTTTTACTATGCCAAAGAGAAGACGACCTGACCTAGGTCGTAGAATTAGTCAAATGTGCGAAGAGCTGAGTCACGTGTTGACCGCACTAATGAGCAGCGTGACGCAGGTAATGCTATACTGGTCGCCAATCTAGAAAGTGATTGATATTTCGTATGGAGAGAGAGGCGACGTTGCCGCTTATTGCTGCCACGTGAGCGCGATAGGATTACGCGTGCGATTTTTTTTTTTTTTTTTTTTTTTTTTTTTTTTGCAATTTACGTCCTCCAACGATAAGTCATATCGGACGGTGAATGAATTGGATGAAATGATGCTCAAATGAGTCCAGGGATCATGGAGTTTGAGTTACCCGACATTCGTCTTGAAGGATAAGGGAAAACCCCGGAGAAAACCTTATCCAGGTAACTCACCCAGAGTTGCGACTGCAATTGGTATTTTACTATTATTATTATTATTATTATTATTATTATTATTATTATTATTATTATTATTATTATTATTATTATTAATTATTATTAATAATTATTATTATTATTAATTATTATTATTAATTTTTTATTATTATTAATTATTATTATTTATAATGCTGTACACAAAGACAATAGTACAGTCGTGAATTTACACGCAAACGCTAGAACATGCAAGAACACATCAATGTAAAGATCATCGTAACAAAAGAGGCATACATGTGACATTTTGATGCTTATTGAAGTGGGAAAATGCCGCTTACATAATTTTTCCGGGAGTTTCTAATCTATACCCTAATGTCTTTTTTCTTTAAAATACTTTTCTTTCCCAATCTTAACCTTAATGCCCTTACTGATACCTACAACACGGGAATTCCTATCAAGCACTTAGAGAATGGAATACTAGACTCCCCTTTCAATTCCTCCTCATCGAAGTATTCTCTCACAGAGCATATTATTTCCCGTGTATGTCCTTTAATTGGAATACCTTTACCAAATACAGTTTTATTTTTTCCCGAGCACGTTCAGGTTTTCGCTTGTCACTATATTTAGACATAATTAAACATTCATTAATCACAATTGCAAATGACCACAACACGCGCACAGATACACGAACTCACACGTAAACCAAGGCAAATTTGCACAAATAAAATGCAAAGTAACTTGCCACTACAGGATCTCTAACTGTGAGGGCATTCTGTTTATGAAGCGTTATCAGAAGAGAAACAAACACCAAGTTATTATGATTACTGCAGCGTTTGCGTAACTCGCTTGCCCGCAAGCCATGCTAAGCACGTGTTAGAATATCGGCAACCAATGTTTAGCGTCTAACATTGTCATGCAAACGTCTCGACTCTAATTGGTCACTCTAATCGTTACCATGACAACGTTATGACGTACTCAACCCCTCCCATTTATTTAGAGCGTTCTTACATGTGGTTACTGTCAATCACATTCTAGTTTGGCGACCAGTATAATAGTCGTGTTGGTATGTCAGAATTTCGTTCTAGGGTGTCTGAAAATGAAGAGGATAAGCTTAGATTGGGAACGAATGCGTGCACATCAAATAGAACAACGAGCACGACACAATGAATATTAACGGTTGCGCAGCTTAAGTGCTTCTGTAATCCTGAAACGAGTAGCATTCTACTACGATCGGAGAATAGATTATTGTGCCGGCAAATCTGTAACAATTGGGCAAATGACAATCATTTGTCAATATTGTAAGGCGTTAAAATACAGTGGTGAATCTGCTGGATTAACGTCATCGAGGCAACTACCATCAAAGGAAAGGACAATGGAGAGAATATCTTGATCCCGACTATTTCGATGATTCCAACGGATTTATCTTTTGATGTTAAGCGTGTTCAATTTCTCGTGCCTTTGGCCTTTGCGATGACCATAAATAAATTGCAAGAGCAGTCGTTGGAAGTTTGCGGAATAAACTTGGACAGTTATACAAACGTGTTCGCGCATCGGAAAACCATCATCTTTATATATTTACGCACCACAAAAAAAGACAAAATATTGTTTATTAGAAAGTTTTAAATTTATTAACTTAATTTTAGCTGTGTTTTATTTAAACTTTACCTAAAAAGGCAGAATAAAAGCTAACTAATCCGAATTTGTTTTATTTATAGATGAGTTCAGACAACTTTTATTGGCGGTACGAAGTTCGCCGGGTTAGCTAGTACATATAATGAAATACATCAGAATCTGTCTTCTATGAGACCGATATAAATAGTGAACAGAAAGAATGAACTATATGTGACATCACTGATAATATGCCACGCCCTTTAAACAAAAACAAAAAGTTACGTCCTCCAACGTTAAGCCGTATCGATGAATGAAATGAGCTAAATTATGTTCAAATGAGTCCAGGGCCCATAGAGCTTGGAGTTATCCGATATTCGTCTTTCAGGATAAAGGAAAACCCCGGAGAAAAGCCTTATTCATATAACTCACTCTGGCCGAGATTCGAACGCGGGGCTTCTTTGAGGTAGACACACTACAGAGGCGGGCGACGCCGTTGTGCCAATCACAATATGAAAAGTCACTTTAGATGAACTTGTTAAAAATGTATTCTTGGGTGAAACAAAATGATTGCAATTCATAGGAAAAGGGTTTAGAGTTACAAGTGGACAACCCCGAACCATGCAAGCACCACAAAAATATATTACGTAAACACCCCACAGGAGGAAGTGATGAAATTAGAGAGTCGTACGCAGACAGGCCAAAGATGTGCGGAAGTCCTTAACAAGTGCTAAGAGTTTTTCATTTCTGTTCTCCTTGAGGACAGGGACCACAAAACGCCACTAGCATTTACTATCTCTCCGATAACGCCTAACACCACAAACCTAAAAGCACTCTGAAAGATAAAAAGTAAATGCAATTAATGTAAATAATGGAAACGAAATCGTGGTATGAAAGTCAGCACCCTAGCGGTCGTCGAAATGACAAAAGAGAAAAACCCAAGTCAGAGTGCGCGGTCGACCGGGATCGAATCCACTATCTCCCAAATGCGGGTCTCATTTTATCGCGGCACCATCTTGCTCAATTTCGGTTCGTAAAAGACCCATCTCTCATCGTTTTCATTTACTAGCAACAATATTGTATCCTTTGATAGCCGAAATCGTTCTTCAAATTTCCTGTCCTCATAACCGAGCGGGATGGCTCAGGCGGATTTGTCTGTAGCCCGCATTCAGGAGGTCCGGGTTCGATTTCCGTGGCTGACCTGACCTACCTGACCCATGGATTTTACGGGGGTGTTCCCAGGTCGCTAGGCGAGTTCTGGTTAGGTTAATTACATCCCCGAATTTCCTGCCCCTCCATTTCACCCCCATTATCATTTCATATCTCTCATCTGGTGGTCTCTTTCAGGATAGCAAGAATCGGCGGTGCATGGCGAGATGATATGCTCTGAGAAAAATGTTTTCCCCTCCGGCGGACGGACTCTGGTCTCCGAGCTGGCCTAGTGAGCCGATTCGGCACTCGGCTGGCGGAATGCCGGTTGTGCAAGCCTGCCTGGAATCTTTCTTGCTCCCGGGGGGGGGGGGGCGATGATGATTGTTCTGGACAGCAAGGGAGTTTCTATCTAGTAAAGTGTAGGTACCCCGTCCTCTGTACTGTAGTGACTCCTTGGGCTCGGCCGCCCTCTGTCTCCTCTCACCTCATCCTCCCTCCCGAGGGTGCCCCACTTGAGGCGTAGGTACAAAAGACCAGTCTGGTCGAGGTACCCAATCACTTCCAAATAATCCAATCCTGTCCTCATACTGTTCAAGAGTGTTCATTTGTGTTTTAGGCAATGATCTGGTTTTGTTACTGGTCACGATTTAACTAATTTAGGTATATACAGTGTCTCTTCTATAATATGTTCAAGAAAATGAAACGGGTAGCCATTTTATGCAACTTTATTTCAATAATCGGAACTGATCGATCCAGACCAGAGTCATCCATTATCAGGAGAGGTGGTTTAACTTTTCATCATTGTTGATCTCGAAAAGTCACATTGAATACAGATATTTAATTGATTGCTTAGTAATGGTTCCAATGAGAATTTTCTAATCATAAAAATTGAGACGCAATGAATATCAACTTATAATGACGGAGGGCTCAGGTCCCACACGGTAAAAATGTCGCACATTTATGAACAGTAACAAATAAGTCAATCGATCAAATGTTGAATCGACTGCCCTCAACGCTTTAATGAAGAAGTGTTCAAGAGCAGGATGGGAAGAATTCCATACTGTTTGAGCAGTTTGGAAATAAGCCAGTTGATTCCTCACAATATGTTCAGGGGGAGGTTCTCAAATTGTTAAATATGTTTGCTTTGTTTAAATGGTTGCTTGCGATTTGCACAAGGTGTTAATGAACTACACCGAAATAATTTCAGCGATTTTAGACTTGGCTAATATAAGAAGCAATTTGAGATAGGCAATGCGTGATCTGTATCGTCCACCTCTGCCGTGCGTAAGTGGGCGTGAGGGCGGCAGTCGGGTCAGTAGGCCTTGGCCCTCTAAGGGCTGTCGCGCCATGGATTATTATTATTATTATTATTATTATTATTATTATTATTATTATTATTATTATTATTATTATTATTATTATTATTATTATTATTATTATCATTATCATTATCATTATCATTATCATTATCATTATCATTATCATTATCATTATCATTATCATTATCATTATCATTATCATTATCATTATCATTATCATTATCATTATCATTATCATTATCATTATCATTATCATTATCATTATCATTATCATTATCATTATCATTATCATTATTATTATTATTATTATTATTATTATTATTATTATTATTATTATTATTATTATTATTATTACTATTATTATTATTATTATTATTATCATCATCATCATTATTATATAATGCATGGTCTGTGGCTAAACATAACGCAGTTAATTGTGTTAAACCTAATTGGTATCATATGCTGATAAATTGGTAAAATTATTGGATTACATGTCTTTAAAACTGCTTCCCAATTATAGAAATATCGTTTCTTAGTAGTATGTTATTGGCGTTCTCAAGATTCAATGCTTCAGAGATCTCTCAAATCTCGAACTAATCACCTGCCAGTGCGACACTGAACAGCCATTAACTGCCTTCTCGAAACATAGCCACTGGTGGTGTTTCTTTAACTGTTCTGTTGGCCCAATCGTAAAGCCGAAAACTGGTGTTGCAAAGGTCATTAGTTCGCTTCCTATCATATAGTTAACTTTTTTCCTTTGTCTTTTTAATATGTAAAAGCTAATAGGAAGAAATGACCTGACTCGTAACTTAAAACATGAAGCTGATTGGCCAATGCAATAACACTACTGTGTTTTAAACCATGCTTATGCTGCCCGATGGAAATGGGAGTTCCACTGTTGTAGCTTGGCCGGCACGCTTTGCTGAATTCAAACCAATTTGTTTCTTTTCTTGGGGTCACCTCAAGTCTCTGGTGTATGAAACACCTATTTTCCTAAGAAGAGGGCCTAACTGCCCGAATAATATCAACATATGAAGTTATTCGACACACACACACACACACACACACACACACACACACACACACACACACACACACACACACACACACACACACACAAGGAATTTTGGACACAGTACAACAGTTGTTCGTTCGCCGTTGTCAACTTTGCATTGAAAACGCAGGTCACCATTTCGAGCAGTTCCTATAAACGTGACGTAAAGAGTTGCATTTACCTTTTATTTCATACTTTTTCACTTTAAACAACCTTCCGGTTAGGTGTTGTTGTTGTAATTTACGTCCTCCAACGTTGTCATATCGGACGATGAATACAATGGATGAAATGATGCTCAAATGAGTCCGGAGTCCATGGAGCTTAGAGTTACCCGACATTTGTCTTACAGGATAAGCGAAAATCCCGGAGAAAACGTTATCCAGGTAACTGACCCTGACCGAGATTCGAACTCGGGACCTCTTGAACGTGAGGCAGACATGCTACCACCACGCTACCAAGGCGGGCCCCCGGTTAGGTGTACAGCATGTGAAAGTATTAGGCGGATTCAACGTTTATAGGAAGAATTGTAATTAATTGCACTGACAGAGTAAAATTGCTCCGTAAAATGCATATATTTATACAAGAATTAAACATTTAGGCAAAATATTAAAAAAAAAAAAAAAACAAACAAACAAGAAAACGAAAATAAAAAACGCACAAAAAAGTGGAGACGAACTGGTTTACCGTTCACGTGAAAGCTAATATAATCATTGTGTCAGAGAGAGTGCTCCAACACGTTACTACATTTTCGTGTTGTGTACTCAAGTGTTATCAGTGGCGTACTGGTACTTTAGAAACTTATAGTCCTAACTTCCACATTTGAACCAATAGGTTATAAGTCTCCTATTTTAAATTAGTTGCTTAAGATATCTCCACTTGCTCTGAAAATATTTCGGTGTGATTCATTAACACGCTGTATACCTCCTTGTTTCTATCCTTCCGGCTAATCGGAGATAATGATCCTCGCGTCTACTATGTAATGCTTGAATGATGAAATGCGTTGATTGGATAACATTAGTTCTTTAGGCAGCAACTTCGGTTTCGAAATAATTTATTTTGCGAAAAGACAAACGTTTTAGGCGAAGAAAATATTTTACAATTGCTCCGAATAATAATAATAATAATAATAATAATAATAATAATAATAATAATAATAATAATAATAATAATAATAATAATAATAATAATAATAATAATAATAATAATAATAATAATAATAATAATAATAATAATAATAATAATAATAATAATAATAATAATAATAATAATAATAATAATAATAATAATAATAATAATAATAATAATAATAATAATAATAATAATAATAATAATAATAATAATAATAATAATAATAATAATAATAATAATAATAATAATAATAATAATAATAATAATAATAATAAATACTAATTATTAATACATGATGAGACTGCTTTTTACGCAATGTTTATAATTACTTAATTGCTCGAATCGAACACAGCACTATTTCACATTTGACTAAAGGGACTATTTTCACGACGCGAGTGGTAAACATGTGCTTTCATGCTACATTTGATGTTCTGCAAATGTGTTATTTCGTGATACATTGAAGCTTTCCGAACGGAAAATATTTCAGAAAATCAGAGTTCACAAATTGTGGCTTCAGTTGTTACCGTATGTCTGAAGTATTTCACGAATCCTTGAAGAGATGTGTAGTGTTTAACGCCCGCTTTTACTACATACGGCACCGCAGGCGATGACACTGATGATATATGAGATGAAGATGGAGCACTGGTGGAATGAGATGGTGGGGGAAACTCACTTTGCGGTCGCCTGGGAGCGAACCCCGGCCGTCTTGGTGAGAGCCAAGCGGTCTAACCACTGATCCACGGCGCGGCCACGAATCCTTGAACTGAAAAAATAAAACTTAAGCAGGAATGTCTGTGATTTTCTTCGTACAGTAATTGTTTTTGTCCAGAGCTATAAGTAATGTCGTTTTTTTTTAAGAAAAACGATTATTTTAAATGTGTTCTGACAAGCAATTAACTAATTTTCGAAGTATAGACCATTAGATTCTATGGTCTTGAGCCATCAGCTCCCATGATGGTACCATTCTCTGGTTTTTGATGCGAAGAATTCGGTAACACCCATTTGCACTGCTTCAACGCTGTCAAAATTTCTTCCACGTAGAAAATGGGCAATGGATCGAAATATATGATAATCTGGTGGTGCGAGATCAGGGCTGATTCCTCCCAATTCGTGATTTTTTCCCCTTGTTGTTCGTGCAGTATGAGTTTTTTTTACGTCCTCAAACGTTAAGTCATATCGGACGATGAATGAATGGGTGAAATGATGCTCAAATGAGTCCGGGGTCCCTGGAGCTTAGTTACCCGACATTCGTCATGAAGGATAAGGGAAAACCCCGGAAGAAATCTTATGCAGGTAACTCACCCTAACGCTACCGAGGCGGGCACAGTATGATGTGTGCTACATTGTCCTGTTGGAATAGAACTCTATTTCGGTTATCTAATTCTGGGTATCTCCGTCTCAAAATTACACGAACTCGTTCCAGTTGTTGAGAATAAAGATCCGCATCAATCGCCTGCCCGTTTGAAATAAACTCCCAGAGAATCACAACTTCAGAATTCCAACAGACACACAACATTTCTTTGGGACCGAACTGATTTTTTTAACGATGACTTTGGCAGGTTGACATGGATCAAGCCACTCTTTCAAGGCATTAGGGTTTCGGTAATATTCCCATTCTTTGTCACAAGTGACAATTCTCCTGACAAATCTATCGTCCATGTGATTACGGGTAAGCTGACGACAGATTTCCACTCTACATTCAGTCTGTTGTGGAGTCGGTTCATGTGGTACAGATCTACAGCGTCTGTATGATTTTCCAAGTGTCTTAATGTGGCAATGTACGGTATCTTTTGATGCACCAAATTCTTCTTAAAACCTACGGGTACTATTTTGCATATTTTCTCGCAAAATATGGCGTGTCTCCTCAATGTTCTATACCTACTTTAAGTTTTGCAGAGCATGTTACATCTTTAGTGTTTTCGTCTCCATTATTGAAACGTTGGAACCATCGTGTTACAAGCTAACGACAGCATCTCCTTCCACTTCACATATTCTTCGAACTGCAGCAGCGCCTTTATAATCTTGTTTCCAGTAGTGTTTTAAAAGGACTCTAAGTTCAAACTTTGTTATCTCCATTTTGTGATTGTTTATTAACAACCAAAGACTGTTTCATGCTCCCAATGTATGCAACACTATGGCAGCCTGTAAATAGCATCGTCATTGTCAAAGAAACCCAATAAATTTTCCAAAACACCAAAATAAAAGAAAACCTACTTTGCATATGAGAATACCTAATAACAACGTATTCTTTCAATTCATAAGCACAATAGCGTATTAGTCCCAATTTATGGCAATGCAATTTTAAACCTCCATTAAGAATTCTGCATGTTTAGTACAGTAGCATCTGTTGCGCATTCCTGCTCAAAACTTCGTTTGTTTTGCTTGACTACGTTCAGCACTATTGTAATAACAAAGGGAGCGTTATAGTATTCCATATATTTTACAACCAATAATTTCAATAAAGAAAATAAATACGTTAAAAAGAGAGAGAAAAACAAGAAGAAACACTCAGCAGAGCTTGAGCTCCGAATCTGGTTATGTTAATTTGATAACTCCGTACTTTACACTTCCAGCGGTGTAGAAATGTGTGCATGTATCATAGATGTGGTATCAGAGGCGCCTGACCCAAATTTACTTTGACTTACTGCACAAAATTGCGCCCAATAAGACTATAAATGTCCTATCAAATTGTTCTCCCAACATCTCTCTACAATCCCTTAAAGGTACTCGGTCCAATTCTAAAACACCGGTATATGAAAATGATACCTTTTACTAATTATATCTTATAAAAATATTCACAACGCGAAATAGGCTATCAAAATTACAAAAGCGAAAAATTGTCTCAATTCTGTAATGTCATTCCTATGACTTGTTTAATTTGCAGCATATTAAAAGGTCAGTTAGATATTGGCATTTAACACTCATGTGCATTGAACATTGAAATCTTAACCACAAGGTGAATTTCATGTTTATCTACTTTCGCTTTCTTCATAACCTTTTATTTACTTAGGGTTGGATCATGCACACCAAACCTCGTGATACCTGACAGTTTCAAAACGCGCTTGGTTTTTACTAAAGTCATTCTTCACAAAGTATTATCACTTGGATCTGTTGACCCACATACCACCTTTCACAAGTTATTTAACTACACAATTTTTGCGTTATTTTAAAACGTACGCTATTTCAAATGCACAATAGTTATTTCTATATACTCTATACATCTCTATAAACAAAACATAGACTTAATTTATTTCCTCTTATTATTACAGCACTTATTGACATGAGATAAAAAAAATCAATTATGAAACATACTACATTGGCTATAGACTGAATTTCCCAGCTCTGACAGAAGCATTTTCTAAGGTTTCATTAAATAATTTTTTATGGAATCGCCCTATTATCTTCTCGTGATGTCCTCGCTGTACAAGCTCTTTCGCTTCTTCTGCTTGAATGTATGGTTCTCTACATATACTATGCACCCGAAAATATTCTTTTCTGAGAGTGTTTGAATTGACTTGGTCTATTACTTAACTGTATTTCCGACATTCATCTCCCATATCTTCCTTTTATTTTTATGATGTCTCTCCTTTCTGTTCGCTGACTTCTTCTCGGTGCGCTCTTTCACTTTGATCAATATTTCTTCTTCTGTCATTCCTGGCGCATCGCTATAATGAATGTCTTTTTCTCGTATGTATTTCCTTCCGTGAGTTCTATAAGTTTGTATTGGATTGTGGAGTTCACAGAGTGATGATTTATATTTAAAAGCGCTCAAATCCATGTTCATCAGCGCCCTTTCAAAAGCTGTATTTCACTGTACTATAACTTTCCTTTGCCTTTACCTTAACATAAACATTGCTCTGGCTTTGCTTTAGCCTAGCTCTGCTCTGGCTCCGCTTTGCTTTGCTTTGGCTCTGCTCTGGCTCCGCTTTGGTTGTGCTTTGGCTTAGCTCTGGCCTTGCTCTGGCTTTGCTTTGGCTTAGCTCTGGCCTTGCTCTGGCTCTGCCCTATCTCCGCTTTGCTTTGGCTTTGCTCTGGTTTCGCTCTGGCTTCTCTCCGGTTTCACTCTAACCTCACTTTAATTTCACTCTAACTTGGCTCTGGCTTGGCTTCTGGCTAAGCTCCGACCCCCTCTCCGGTTCCGCTCTGGCTTCGATCTGATCTCACTCTAACCTCATTCTCCAACCGAACTCTGGCTTGGATCCAATCACCGCTCCGGTCCCGCACTGGCTTGGCTCTGGCTTTGCTCTGGCTCCAGCTTCACCCTAACCTCACTCTAACTTCACTCTAACTTGACTATGGCTTGGCTCTGGCTAGGTTCCGGCCTACCTTCGGTTCCGCTCTGGCTTCGCTCTGGCCCCACTCTAACTTCATTCTTTAACTTAATTCTGACTTGGCTCTGGCTTCGCTCCGGGTTGGCTCTGGCTAGGCTCCGGTCTTACTCTGGCTTCGCTCTGGCCTCACACTAACTTCTTTCTGTAACTTAACTCTGGCTTGGCTCTGGCTTCGCTCTCGCTAAGTTCCGGCCACTACCCCGGTCCCGCTCTGGCCTCACTCTAACTTCATTCTTTAACTTAATTCTGACTTGGCTCTGGCTTCGCTCCGGGTTGGCTCTGGCTAGGCTCCGGTCTTACTCTGGCTTCGCTCTGGCCTCACACTAACTTCTTTCTGTAACTTAACTCTGGCTTGGCTCTGGCTTCGCTCTCGCTAAGTTCCGGCCACTACCCCGGTCCCGCTCTGGCCTCACTCTAACTTCATTCTTTAACTTAATTCTGACTTGGCTCTGGCTTCGCTCCGGGTTGGCTCTGGCTAGGCTCCGGTCTTACTCTGGCTTCGCTCTGGCCTCACACTAACTTCTTTCTGTAACTTAACTCTGGCTTGGCTCTGGCTTCGCTCTCGCTAAGTTCCGGCCACTACCCCGGTCCCGCTCTGGCCTCACTCTAACTTCATTCTTTAACTTAATTCTGACTTGGCTCTGGCTTCGCTCCGACTTGGCTCTGGCTAGGTTCCGGTCCTACTCTGGCTTCGCTCTGGCCTCACACTAACTTCTTTCTGTAACTTAACTCTGGCTTGGCTCTGGCTTCGCTCTCGCTAAGTTCCGGCCACTACCCCGGTCCCGCTCTGGCCTCACTCTAACTTCATTCTTTAACTTAATTCTGACTTGGCTCTGGCTTCGCTCCGACTTGGCTCTGGCTAGGTTCCGGTCCTACTCTGGCTTCGCTCTGGCCTCACACTAACTTCTTTCTGTAACTTAACTCTGGCTTGGCTCTGGCTTCGCTCTCGCTAAGTTCCGGCCACTACCCCGGTCCCGCTCTGGCTTGACTCTAACTTCATTCTTTAACTTAACTCTGGCTTGGCTCTGGCTTCGCTCTGGCCTCACTCTAACTTCATTCTTTAACTTAATTCTGACTTGGCTCTGGCTTCGCTCCGACTTGGCTCTGGCTAGGTTCCGGTCCTACTCTGGCTTCGCTCTGGCCTCACACTAACTTCTTTCTGTAACTTAACTCTGGCTTGGCTCTGGCTTCGCTCTCGCTAAGTTCCGGCCACTACCCCGGTCCCGCTCTGGCTTGACTCTGGCTTCGCTCCGGCTTGGCTCTGGCTAGGTTACGGTCCTACTCTGGCTTCGCTCTGGCCTCACACTAACTTCTTTCTGTAACTTAACTCTGGCTTGGCTCTGGCTTCGCTCTCGCTAAGTTCCGGCCACTACCCCGGTCCCGCTCTGGCTTGACTCTGGCTTCGCTCCGGCTTGGCTCTGGCTAGGTTACGGTCCTACTCTGGCTTCGCTCTGGCCTCACACTAACTTCTTTCTGTAACTTAACTCTGGCTTGGCTCTGGCTTCGCTCTCGCTAAGTTCCGGCCACTACCCCGGTCCCGCTCTGGCTTGACTCTGGCTTCGCTCCGGCTTGGCTCTGTCTAGGTTACGGTCCTACTCTGGCTTCGCTCTGGCCTCACACTAACTTCTTTCTGTAACTTAACTCTGGCTTGGCTCTGGCTTCGCTCCGGCTTGGCTCTGGCTAGGCTCCGGTCTTACTCTGGCTTCGCTCTGGCCTCACACTAACTTCTTTCTGTAACTTAACTCTGGCTTGGCTCTGGCTTCGCTCTCGCTAAGTTCCGGCCACTACCCCGGTCCCGCTCTGGCTTGACTCTGACTCTGCTCCGGCTTCGCTCTTGGCTCGCTCCGGCTTCTCTCTAGCCTCACTCTAACTTCACTCTGAATTTATTGTAACTTGGCTCTGGCTAGGCTCTGGCATACCTTCGGTCCCGCTCTTGCTTCGCTCTGGCCTACTCTAAATTCATTCTTTAACTTTAGCTTGGTTCTGGCTTCACTCTGGTTTGGCTCTAGCTAGGTTTCGGTCCCCCTCCGGCCCCGCTCTGGCTTCACTCTGGCCTCTCACTAACTTCATTCTGAAACTTAACTCTGGCTTGGCTCTGGCTTCGCTCTGGCTAGACTCCGGCCACCACTCCAGCCCGCTCTGGCTTGGCTCTGGCTCCGCTCTGGCTTCACTCTAACCTCATTCTTACTTCACTCTGAATTTACTCTAACCTGGCTCGCTTGGCTCCGGTCAAGCTCCGGCTCCTCTCCAGTCCCATTCCACTCCACTTTGGCTTTGCTTTTGTTTTGCTTTAGCTTTGCTCTGGCTCCGCTTTGGCTTTGCTTTGGCTTTGCTGATGAAAGTGCTGGCGTTATCTATGAGAATGGCTTCCATTTTCCCAAATTCAGCGGCATAATGTTGCAGAATTTTGTTGAGACGTATGGCCCTTGTAATTTTTTTTCACAGGGCAAATGCACACAAACGTTTAAAAAACATCCAACAGAAGGAAAGGTGTCAACATCTAAATTTTCCTCTCAATATCTCGTGGTGACACTCTGCTGTGACAAGCATTCTGGCTTTTGCGTGTCTGTCTCATTACCAAGAGATCCCGAGAATCTCCGTCAGGATGAGTCATCTAGATGAGGTTTTTCCCGAGGATTTCCCTTTTCCTGAACAATTAATGTCGTGAAACTCTAAGCTCTGTGGACCCTGGGCTTATTTGAGCATTCATCATCCTATATAACTTAGTTGAAACTCGTTACATTAAAAGAATCTGGTTTATTTTCTCAAGATGTTCTTGGTTTCGTAATTATGAGCCACATTTAAGAGTTTTCTCCTTTAGCATGTATCATACGCAGAGATGATTTGCCGAACTTTGTGTCGTAATTTAAGGAAATACTCGTATACTCATTCCTCAGTCATTAATAACATTCGTTTTGTACCAGAATGTGCTAATGAGGTGAGAAAGGCTTCCTTCCCTTCAGGCTTTTGGATGTGTCTTCCAACATTGCTTATTAGTCCACATAATGTATACAGGATTCTATCTTTCGTGTCCGAATTTTCCACAATATTTTAGTTCATTTCCGAATCTTTCTTTAGTAAGGCCGTAATCTTACTATCTTCGCATTTTTTCCTAATGTTCCTCAAATACACTGCAAGCTTTTTTTATGTATACGAACGCTAATGTTTTGGAGGCTAATTTTTCTCCTTGGACGTTGGTTGCTACCGAGATCTCTGTATCTGTGCTGCGATAAATCAATAAAACTATTTTCGTTGCCTGGCATATATTTGATTTGCACATCAAAAGATATACATATTATCGTGGATGTATCTTGAAATGTTGGTGATGGTAAGCTTGCATTTTTGCTTAGAAGCAACTCACATGGTTGTCATATATGGTAATCTTTTTGAGATATACATATTGCTTGAACTTCTGAAGTGCATTAATACTTCATAACCCTCATGGGCTAAGGTTTCTCTATACGGTTGGTACTGATAACGTGAAATTTCCCATTTCCCTAATAAACATCCATATCCTAAACATGGACCATTGTGTAAATTTCATAATCCAAGCCGTCTTTTGTTCTCTGTAGCATAATAGCTCTGGCGAAAATTTGTTTAATTTTTTCGAAAGCAGCTTCATGCGATTCTTTCTATTTGCACTGCTGGCTTTGTTTTTTAATTTGTGGTGTACTTCTGGAATTTCTGTGGTATAACGGTGAATAAACTTATTCTGAAAATTTAAAATTCCGAGTAAGCAACGAACTTTTTTATCTTTCGAGGAGACGGAAATAACTGTCGGGATTTGGAATGATTCCTCGTTCACTCATATGTACTCAGATTCACTGCCATTTCATTTTCTCCTAGTTTGGACAGCACGTAATCAGTGTGCTCCAGGTGGTTCTCTTATGGTCAACTATCGAGAATAGTGAAGCATAATAGCACACTGAGTCCTGCACCGCAGCATAGCGGGCTAATGCAGCATGCCTTGTTCCCTAACCACGGAGAGCGGCCCGAGTTCGATCCCATCAATGGGGTGCGGATTTTAAGTCCCGGATATAAGACCGGTGCCCACTCAGCATCGTGAGGAAAGTGAGGAGCTTTACGTTATATAAGCGGCCCTGGTCATGAAAACCAACGTTCCGGCTGGGGGATGCCGAGATGCTGACCTCATCTCCTCCCCGTATAGGTTGGATGATCGCCCACATCTGCTGTGCGTAAGAGGACGTGAGGCCGGCAGTCGGGTTGGTAGGCCTTGGCCCTCTTAGGGCTGTCGCGCCAGGTTAAGTTAATAGCATACTGAATAGGGAATTTGTTACCGAATGTAGCATCATTCCATTACTCTAGTTTCAAACCAAAGGGGCCAACATTGAATACCAGTTACTTTCCATAATATAAGAAGAAGAAAGCAGTTTCAATATTTCTTCTAATTACATTTGCCAAAACGACGACACCAGATCAGTAATCCTGAGAAATATCCCGCTATTGAACTGGCAAATGTAAGCGATAGACGAAAATGTATTAGACACCAAATTTAAAACCCTTTAAAGGACACAGTCTATTTCAAATAATGTTTTTTAGCATAAACCATGTCAGAAATATCCGTCATTAACGGTTCGAAATTGGTTTGCTCCATTTAAGCCTATAGCCCATATCGTATGCCACCTTCAACAACGAAGATCAGGTCAGAAACTTTTCACCTTGGGAAATGAAAATGATGTTCACTCGTTTACTATTTTTGTAACTTTGAATTTTTACGTTAAGTTTTCTTGTTACACGTTAAATTCGCAAATACACACATTTACTTATACCTCCACACTCTAGGAGAATACGGAATAGTTCTGATTAAAGAAAAATTCCCATCCTCCAGCCGAAAATGGATAACAGAATCTGTATATTTGAAAGCTAGCGTGCTAATCATGACATCAAAAAGGGAATATAATGCCTCGAATTCTAATACAGGTTCTTCATTTAAAATCTAATGGGCGCACAGCATTTTGCCTATACGTGATTGGATGTGCCATAGCGACTTCGCTCTTACATGAACTCTGCACGTAAAGCATAACATCTTACCTCATAGAAGATGCTGGAAATGTTGTCCGATTTCACTTCTAATATTTTTGTTTTAGTTCTTCCAAGGTATAAGGATTTGTCTCGTAAACTTTGTCTTTCATATTATCCCCCAAGTAAAAGTTATACACTGTGGGATCGGGGTAGTGAAGGTTGCTTACCAGCACTAATCGCTCTATCTTCAAACGCTTCCCTAATTTTGTTAATGGACACCTCTGCTGTATGGGCCATAGCAGAATCTTGTTGAAACCATCTATATGATGTCTCTTCTTCTGTCAGTTCATGATAAAATGGGATCAAAATGTTATCTCAGTACAGATGTATTTTTATATCTTGACAGATGAAGAGTGATGTGCAGTGGTATCTGGACGAGTTCACCTGAGAACGGTTGCAACTGGAGTGGAGGGCAGGTCAGTTGTGTATCAGTTGCGAGCGAGTAAACACGTGCAGAGCTACTCGGTAATACTACGCTTGTTTCAAAATATGCGTGTCTCCTGGTTCCAAGAGAGCATTTAGAAATGACGCCTCCTAGCAGCACACCAGGAAACAAAGTGCTGCATTTAAAAACACGAGAAGTAATATCCAATATCTAAAGATTTATAAAAAGGAACAATGGTCTAGGTCTGCTACAAAAATCTGGGAAAGGGCATCTGAGACAACAGTTGTGTCTGAAAGCAGTTTAGGAGAGTTATTACGCAAAGAAAAGCCATTGGTGCTAGTGCAACAACGCCCTTCTCTATGCTCAGTAAACAAAGATTAAGAATCAATACAAAATCTAATTTGAATGTTTTAATTCAGAAGTAGCTAGGTGAACTGCGAATAATTTTAAAGGCACAGAAAAACAAAGACAAACTTTGAAGAAAGTGCTTATGAAACTTCAAAATTCTACTGACTTCCCAGGAAGTGTCTGAACATTAAGAAGAGTTCTTTTGAAGCTAGGATTTATATGAAGAAAAAGAAACACTAAGCGTGACAGACAAATTTTAATCGAACCATATGGGCAAAAAGGCTTAAGTATTTACGAAATATTCGGAGATATTGAAGTGAAGTTTATATAATTCATATGGATGAAACTTATATCAATGCAGCACATACTAGATCATATGCCTGGAGTGAAATTCGTTACTTGGACTCTGCAACGATGTCGGAAGGCCGACAGTTGCTTATCATGCATGCTGGAGGCGAACAGAGGTTTGTTCCAAACGCCTATGTGGTATTTAACATCCAACAAAAGCGTGGAGATTACTACCATAGTAAGAATTACAACTTAGTTATAAGAGCTGCAATACCGGCTTCGAGAGCAACTCCCCACTGGTATTCTTACGCATGTGACGCATTGTGGCGATAGGTGCACTATCTCCACCACAGTTGCTACTCATCCCTACCGCGCAGGATTCCTGTCAAGATAAAATAATACTTCTGTACTTCTGAATTTACAATCTGCTTGTAGAATATTGAACTGATTATGCGTCTAGCGCTAACAATACACCATACTCCAACTTTCCGATTATAATGAGCAATTTCTTGAACGGATTTTAGAGGCCCAGTACCGAATGTTGTGAGTATTTTCACGACCACTATGTTGGAAACACACTTCATCGCAAAAGAACAGAAGCTGTGGATCAATTAAACCGTTATTTTCTGATGAAAGAAAAGGTTCACAATAATGCATTCGTGATACTGGGTCACCTTGTTTTAAAGCCGACATTTGTACACTTATCTATACGGTTTTAGTTTTAAAAATTTAGTTGCTCTATGCGCAGAAGGCTCTGAAATTCCCACCTGTTGTGCTACTTTTGGAATGGATTTGGTTGGTCAAAAAATGCGCCTAAGTCGCCTGATGACTTTCATTTACATACGACAATGTGTTGGTCTAGTCAAGCGCCTATTCATGTTGGTGGCCGGTACGATACTGCCGAGCGGAGTGCACATCGCTAGCCCCCGCGTACAACGGCAGCTGGTATTAGGGTAATCCAGCAAGGTCTCGGGTGAGACGAAACGCCGTGTGCTCCGTTAGATTTTAAATGAACCCTACTACGTACTTCTACGCAATTCTTTTAAGATCTTGTCGATATTCAGTTGTTTTCTCGTGATTGCAAGGAAAGTTAAAGACGTATAAGGTTAGCATAGGTATCACCGAGTTCTTCAATATTTTACTGTTGCTATTCCATTTGCGTTCATAACGGAATGTGTAATTTAGCTATTCATGAAAGGTATGTCCATTAAACTGAAGTACTTTCCTATGAATAATGTATATACCCACTAATATAATCGATAGAGGGTTGTCATATGAAGGAAACCCATTAAACTTTTTAATATCAAATCATATTTTTGCTCTCACTTTGGATGTATATCTATGATAACGCTCATTTGTTTTAGGAGAGGTCGAACCCCCGCCTGTTCCTATTAAGACATATTTATGGGAAGAACTTCGTCGTGAACGAGCCCGTGGTGCCTACCCCTGGACACATCTGGATAAACCTCCATTTGATGATGAAACGTGGAAAGAAAAATGGTAAGCGATACTTTAGTTTGTAAAATGAACAATCATTGTCAGAGAATTTAATGTCATTCTAACATGTTGGCAAGGTAGCTCAGTGGTACAACATCCGAATGGAGACCGAAAGAGCCGTGTTCATGTTGCGGCACGGCATTAAATTTTTAGGTTAATTTCTACTAAATATACACCTTTTGCACTTAAAATTACGTATTCATAGTTTCAAATCACACACACGTACATTACAAATATCGTACGTTCATTGTGAAATAAGTGTTCATTGACTTATATTTTTATAAGTTTGTTTTTTGTTTTTCTTTATGGCAAGCTTTTATGGTTGCAGAATCATAATTACAAAGCACTGAAATATATTTCATAAAAGTTTTAAAAAAGTAAATATCTTGCAGTTTCCATTTAAACCACACAATTGTAGTTTTTGTTATTAGAAGATGCCCCGAAATCACGTGATATAGTAGGGGCAATTGTACTGTTTTATTCTCAGGTAGAGTGTTTCCCTTCAACAGATGTTTAATTGCATACAATTTGGCATATCCATGATTTTTATGTATAACTCCAACAAGGCACGATCCATTCTCGCATTGCAAACATTGCAGTACTATAGAACACAGTTAACGCCAAGTTATCCGTCTCTCTCGTATCGGTGTTCAACTTTCGCTGCCTGGATGTCAATAACTCCCGTTGTAAGCTATATACGATTTGTTTTAAGCTCCGTGGGACTAATAGCCCATTTGAATAACGATCATACAAAATTTTTTTCGCAAAATGCAAGGGAAATCTTGTGGAAGAACATATGCTGCAATTCGTGTACAACAGAGATTTCTTAACTGTACGGCCACTATGCATGATTAAACAGAGAGTCCTCTATTTGCTTGAGGTTCCAATTCCCAACGTGTATATCTACAAAACAGATTACACCGACTGTAATGCGGAGAACTGTGCCAAGAACCTTGATCTGTAATCATTTAGATCTGCATGCCCTCAAGCAAATGGGAGTTGTTATGTATTGGTGCTAAGAGGCATTTGTAAAAGAGCCAATTGCACTTGTACTTGAGTTTACCATCTTATTACATAATAGTGTACCACAAAATTCGTATCAACCAATCATTTATTTTAGTAAACCAAAAAGTTTCTGAAATATTTCTTGATTTGAATTTTCTAATAGTAATACTTTTTATAAATTGGAGTGCCGTATTCTTCTTTTAAACTATTGGCCATGCAAAGAAAACGGAATATCAAAGTAATCGTATAGCTATCAACTCTAATAAGTTTTAATTCTACTGTATTCCCCTTCACTTATAAGATTGGATTGAATTGTTCGGAGGGGATTCGACACCTTGACCAGACTGATCTTATGTACCTATACCCCAAGTGGGGCACCCAGGGAGGGAGGATGAGGTGAGAGGAGACAGAGGGCGGCCGACCCCAGGGAGTCACTACAGTACAGAGGGCGGAGTCCCTACACGTTACTAGTTAGAAACTCCCCGGCGCTGGGTTTAGGACAATCGTCATCCTACCTGCCGTGGTCTCGAAACAATCACGAGGCCGGTTTGGAGACCAGTGGCCGCCTTTTCCCCTCCCCAGAATAAGGAGGGCTCTAGGCATGCTTCACAACCAGCATCCCGCCAGCCGATTCCTGAATCGGCGGCCTACTAGGCCGGCTTGGAAATCGGAGTCCGTCCCGCCGGAAGGGAAAGCGTTTTCCTCAGAGCATACCATCCCGCCATGCACCGCCGAGACTCCGGCGACACTTCTATCCTGAAAGAAACCACCGGAGGAGAGATGATATGATTTGTGTGTGTGTGTGTGTGTGTGTGTGTGTGTGTGTGTGTGTGTGTGTGTGTGTGTGTGTGTGTGTGTGTGTGTGTGTGTGTGTGTGATTTACGTCCTCCAACATTTAGTCATATCGGACGATGAATGAAATGGGTGAAATGATGCTCAATGCGTCCGGGGTCCATGGAGCTTAGAGTTACCCGACATTCGTCTTTCAGGATAAGGGAAAACCCCGGAATAAACCTTACCACCCTGACCGAGATTCGAACTCGGGACCTCTTGAACGTGAGACAGACATGCTGCCATCTACGCTACCGAGGCGGGCGGGTGATATGAAATAATAATGGAGGTGATATGGAGAGACCGGAAATTCGGTGATTTAATTAACCTACACAATTCTCCTAGTGTCCCGGGAAAACCCACGAAAAAAACCATGGGTCAGGTAGGTCAGCCCCGGGAATCGAATCTGGGCCTCTCGAATGCGGGCCACAGACGGAACTGCCTGAGCCATCCCACTTGGTTCACTTATAAGATATTTAACAGTAAATTTGGCAAATTGTTTCTTAATTAGCCTGAAGTAGATAGAGGATGTGTAGTAGCAATAGTTTGTACAAGAGTAGAGAAAGTCAAGAAGGTGTAACACAAATTATTTGTAGTGTTCATTCCAAGATCTTCTGTTATTTCGTTGAATTTTTTAAATAATTGTACTTTTTCAAGTGGCTATTCAAGCAAAGAGCTTGACATTAAAAAGAAAATCACGTAGGGCAGGAGTTGTAAAAATATTCTCATCGCTTTAGCCTTGTATATCTTTTTATGTTTACAACAAATGGATAGCAAGCAGTGTAATGAAAGCATCTTTATTAAGAAGAAGCAGACAGAAGAATTATCTTTTGAAAGAATAATTTGTAGAAGACTGAATAGAGAAATTATGTGAATGGAAAACCAGAGTGGGCTCTATATAGTACTAAGTGCTAATATGTTATAATATTGTAAAATAATGAGCATCATTTAATATATTATATGATACTAGCTGACCCGGCAAACTTTGTACCGCTAATAAAAGTTGTCTGAACTTATCTATATAAATAAAATAAATTCGGTTTAGTTAGTTATTTATTCTGCAATTGGAGGTGTAGTTTAAATACAACTTAGTTACAATTAGGGTAATCAATTTAAAGCTTTCTGATAAACAACATTTTTGTATTTTTTATGGTGCGTAAATATATAAAGATGGTTTTCCGAAGCGCAAACACGCGAGGTATAATTGTCCATTACAGAAACAGGGAAACTCCAAGTTGATTCCGCAAACTTCCAACGACTGCCCTTGCGAATTATTTATGGTCATTGCAAAGGCCAAACGTACTTAAAATTGCAGACCCTTAAAATCAAAAGGTAAATTCGTTGGAATCATCGGAATACGCGGGATCGAGATATCCTCTCCTTTGTACTTTGCCTTGGTAATTGTTTCCACGAAGACAACATTCATTAGCTTTTTCATTATCTTTTTCACAGTCAGTATCGTTCCATTGCACAGTCGTGGTTGGTTAATGTTACGCAGCATGATCACAACTGATCCTACTTTTAATTTTAAATTGTGAAGTGGAAGTTCAGGCAGTTCTAATGAATTTTAAAACTCTGTGGGATAGATGACTACAGTCAACAGTTTTATAACTGTGTCAGCTGATTTGTATGGAAACAACTCCCCCGGAGGAAAATTTTGTGTGGTTGCATCATTGACATCTGTATTTTTTTCCCGCCAATATTGCCCGTTCACTCAACCAACTATGGTTAGTGTACTGTTTCATTATATCTGGAAAAAAGAACACGCTGAATAAGCTCCTCTTTCGGTTTTAAGAAACAGAAATCTGTGGGTAATGTAATTAATCCGGTCGAGGTGTCAATGGCGACTATGTCGCGTATGAGTGAAATATCTTTGAGGAATTTGGCAAGGAATGGACTTTCCTTTTACTTTGTAATGCTTTTGTTTGTTGAAAATAAAAGAAGGCATGTGTGTGTGTGTGTGTGTGTGTGTGTGTGTGTGTGTGTGTGTGTGTGTGTGTGTGTGTGTGTGTGTGTGTGTGTGTGTGTGTTAGTGTGTGTGTCAAGTAAACGTTTGTGCGTGTTCTTTTATATTTAGTTAATAACCCGATCCATTATCTCTTCAGGACTTTTTTGTCACCTTTTAAACCTTCCTTGGACATAATACAAATATTTTGAAACAAAAATTAGGCACATCAGTTTATATAATTACCTAACAGAGTACTGTCATTTATAGTACCAAAAACAATTATAATAATGATGTAGATGATCACAATGCTATCAAAAGTAATTGTAAAAATAACAGAATATTAGGAGAAGATTAATTTTAAACTCTATAATATTTTCAGGGTAGGGTCTTAGTATTATTTTCAGGACTGCGCCACTTATAATAAATGCAGTGTTCTATATCACAAATACTTCTGATGCTTCTACTTTGCCCGCCTCTGTTAGTGCGTCTGCCTTTCGTTCATAAGGCCCCGAATTCGAATCTCGGTTAGGAAGTTATCTGGATAAGGTTTGTTCTGAGGTTTACCCTTATCTTGAAACATGAATGTCGGGTAACTTTGAACTCTATGAACCCTAAGTTCATTTGAAATTTATTTCGCCCATTTCATTCATTATCCGATATGATTTATAAGTTGGAGAACGTTAATAAAATAAAAAACAATGTTGTTTAACAATAAATTTTCCAAATTTTTTATGCATCTCCTTGTCCAAATTTGTTGAGTAAGCCTTGACTTATCCTATATGAAGTGAATTTACTTTATTCATTGACGTTTTTAGATGAAATTTCTTTTACTTCCTCATATGTGTGTGTGTGTGTATGTGTGTGTGTGTGTGTGTGTGTGTGTGTGTGTGTGTGTGTGTGTGTGTGTGTGTGTGTGTGTGTGTGTGTGTGTGTCTCTGTCTGTTATTCAAATCAATACATTGTTTTGTATTTAACTCCAGTATATTTCAAGGATGCAACGTTAAGTTTTTCTTGAAATTCTGCTACTTAATATTATCTTTACGTGCAGAACGTAGTTACTATTTTTTATCTACAAATGACCAACAATTCCGATTAAACGTTTGACATATTGACATAAAATGCGTACCTTAAATTTGCTGTAAATAGTTTGTGATGTCCTTATGTTGATTGAATTATAATTTTATATAACTGACGAGCCATAGAACATTGTTCAGAGAAAAAGCAGAACTCACTAAATTACACAATTCTCTCAAGTAAATTTACTTTCACTACCGCTTACTTATGGTAAGTGCAGAAATTTTGTACTCCATACCGAACGGAATGGCTCAGGCGGTTTCGTCTATGGCTCGCATTTGGGAGGCCCGGGTTCTATTCCAATGGTCGATATACCTGACCCATGGTTTTTTCGGGGGTTTCCCGGTTGACAGGCGAATGCTGGATAGGTTAATTACATCCCCTGAATTTTCTGTCCCTCCATTTCTTCTCTATATCATCTCTCATGTGGTGGTCTCTTTCATGGTAGAAATGTCGGCGGGTGTCAGCGGTGTATGCCTTTGAGGAAACTACTTCTTCCTCCGGTAGGCCGGTTGGCGGTATCCGAAAGGTCTGCCAGGACCATTTCCGAACTGGTTGCTGGGACCATTTCGGAACCACAGTAGGGGGGAATGTCGTTGTCCTGCCATATTGGGGAGGTTTCTAAGTAAAATGTAGGGACCCAGCCCTCTGTACTGTTTTAGCTCCTTGGGATAGCCACCTCCTCTCGCCTCATCTTTCCTCCCAGATTCAGATTTCATCGGAAACACATATTCCCAAAAACATGTGTTTGTATATGTGTGAAAGAGAGAGAGAGAGAGAGAGAGAGAGAGAGAGAGAGAGAGAGAGAGAGAGAGAGAGAGAGAGAGAGAGAGAGAGAGAGAGAGAGAGAGAGAGAAACGATTGAGAGTAAGAGAGAGAATCAAATAACTATAAAATGAAAGGTGAAATAAATAGCAAGCTTTTCATGAAATTGTTGCTTATAAGTGGTTTCTCAAAAACGTCTAAAATTTTACCTAGCAAATATTAGGTTTTACAGACTAAAACAAGATATATGCTAAATATTCTGCGAACAGCCTATGAAGGAGTGAATTTCAACACCAATCTTGCATAGTTGGTAAGTTAAGCGATCTATATAGAACATTATTACACGAAGGATAATGTGGAACTCGTTTAAACATACAATTATTGTCAAATTATTACAGGTTGGATTGTAAAATGGTGTTTATGGGGAACGTTACTCAGTCCTTTAATCTCTATTCTTCATCTGTAGTAGGTAGAGAAATCACTACATTTTATCCCAAAATGAAATAGCATAATCCACTGGAAAAACACGTTTTGAGACTCCCGAAACAAATAAAAATATCACACCTCTGTGATGTCTGTCTTTGAATGGTATAACCCAAAAGCATAAAAGTAGTTATATAGCAAGAGTGCGACATGAGTTTTAAGAGAATGTTTATACTCCAAAAGCTACCTTTAACATTAAATACTTTTCGTTATGTTTAGTTTATCAGAAATTGTTCTAACGTTTTAATTAAAAACGCGATCTCTAAGATATGTTAACGACAGTTAAAATGTATATCTTGCATTTTCTCTGAGTATCCCGTGAAGCCCTCATCATTCTCAATGACTTTTGTACAACACCGATATGAGAGATAAAATGCTATTGAGCAACAGATGCAAGCACACAATTTTTGTCAAATAAAATGTTTTGTATTTAACCTAAATTTTGTTTCTGAGTTATACTGTTCACAACCACACATATAGTCATGCGAAACTTGGGGGAGTTTCACGGGGACTCAAAATATTGTTATATTTCCGTTGGAAAACCGACATAAAAAGTTTGTATGGTTTCGCATTTTTCTGCTTTTTTCTGCTTAAAGTGCATTATAGAGAAAGTAAAATGCATTACTGGTTAACAGATTTTTCTGCATATCTACTGTCGTAGGAAGTAAGGGGGTCATGCTAACAGTCAGTACTTGGAACATTCAGCAGCAAATCATCCTTTGCTGACAAGTGAACTAGAGATAAGAAACGGCGACGAAGTTGCCTGGCAGGAGGCAAATGCTTGGCGACACAACAAAAGTGTTATTTTTAACTCCTTGTAGATCCCCTCTTTACCCACAAAGAGGAGCATACTCGCAGCTACCAATATTACGTTTTGCAACTGTTCAAGAAAGTGTTATCATTAAAAATAACTACGGGGGAGTGTACGATGAACAAGGAAAAAAGTACAGAGCAAGTCGGTAATGTCCGGCCGTTTTCGACGTTAACAATGTAGTGGACATTTGGCAAGAACGGAAGTCCTGCTATTCGGTTTGGAAATTGGGGAGGGGAAACTGGCCACTGGCCCAGGTGAGGTTGGAAAGGATCATCAGTTCGAACGAAGAAGCTGCGAAGGAAAAGTTAAAGAGTACCCCCACCTCATAAGGAAAATGCCCGTAAACGTCTTCATCCTCGCCGTTTGATAGTGCATCGGAAATGAGCAGTTCGGTACCACCGCCGTTGCAACGGGGGCGTTCCGAGACACCCCGAAGAGCCAGATCAGCTTCCGGGACACGCAGAGCCAGTTCGCGGCAGCCGTCTCGCGAATCTTCCGTGTCGAGCGACGTGCGCTGTGGATGCCAGTTTTTTCAGTCGGATTCATTGCTTCCCGAGAGGGTGAACCCAGTCGGCAGGCCTTCGAGCCGCGCAAGCAACAAGGCGATCTTCGCCACCATGGCTTCCTCCTCCTCCCAGCAGCAGAGTATCGGGTGAGTCACTCTCTTTTTAAGGGTTCTCTGGCACAGCTTCAAACCCACACTACTTCACATACCTTATTAGTCATTACGTCTTAATACACATTATACTATTCTTTGTAGCTTAATGAATCTGTATTAACGTCACGTGATTAATAGCTTCTAACACCTCATTTTAAAAGTCCTGCAATTAGAAGACCTCCATTTTTAAGTAAAGTGTTTAATTTCCATTCTTATGGCATACCGTACTGCGGCGGTGGGCAATGATACATGAAATGTTAATTGGGAAATAAACCTTCCAGGCCTAAATTTTGAGCACTTACCTCTATTTGCCAGTTTCTGCCAAGAAAGACACGCGGTTTTCAACGGAATTTCACCGACTAAGTACAACACAGTTTACAAAGTGAATTAACTATTTTTTTCTTTTCTTTTAAACATATCATATCTCTCATTAAAATTTCGCAGTTTAGGAGTGAATTACCCTTATTACTAAAAATTAAGAAACTTGGAATACTTTAAAAATTCTAACAATATTCTCAATATCTAATGAGATAAGTGTGCCTATAATGCAAAATCGACCTCCAGAAGCCTAGTGTCAGGGGTAGCATTTTCAAACTTGCCAGAGGTCGATGGATTTTGTCGGGATTAAAACAATTTAGCATGATTTCCTCCGGAAGGTAAGCAAAGCTAGTGGTCGATCTTATGTGTAGATTTATGGTACATAAAAGAATCTCAGCCTGATAAAGCCGCCACTGAGCCAAATTAAGCCGTTTTAAGGCCCTGAGACTTAAAGAACGTCAATAAATACTCAATTTCAGTTTCTATAATGAAACTAAAAGAAACAATATTAATTCATGCGTTGGATTGAGAAATAAAAGTAATTTCTATATTTGTTTTCTTCAGAGTTAATAAATATTAGCATATAAGATACTATAATGACTGCTACAGAGATTTGTAAAGAAATTTGCGTTTAAAATAGATTTGTACATGCTCTGTCGTTTACTCTCTCTAATTTAGAGAAATTATTGCATTCTGCACAGGCAATACATGTTTTTATAAACATTCATTTAAATAGATAAATTATTAATTAAGTTTATAAAGTACACTAGCTTACACAGCATATTATATAGGTTATAATTTCATTTCTAATTATGTTAACCAGGGACACTTAACATTAACAAAACACCATGAACATCCATTAAAATAGACAAACAATTACTTAAATTTATAAAATACGCTGGCCTACATAGCATGTTAGTTATATAAACTTCAGAATTCAATTTCTAATGTGTAATAGATATTCCTATATTTGATAATGTGGCTGAGATTCTTTCTCCGAAAATGTAGGTACTTTGTATTTAATTTAAGCATATTTCCATATTTTCTTTACCTTTCATATATGATAGGAAATTATAACGTTTTTACCAGAAAATGTTTGTTTTGAGTATCCCGTGATGAATGCATGTAAACACTAAAGTTGATATATATAATTTTCCGGGAATACAATGCAAAATGTTTAGTTTTATTTCTTTTATTTTTTATTTCTTTTTAGAAATGCCTGTGTTACTTTTATTAAACTATAAAACTTATTTTTGTACATTATATATTTTAAATAATGTATAATAAAACGTTTTCAGCCATTTCTCTTAGCTTCCTTCCATTCCTGTAAAATTTCGTGTAAATGGAAAGCTATAAAAGATACATGAAACCTTTACTACAAAATTATGCACTCATATTACTTTCTGTATTCACTTTTGGACCAACTATTCTTAAAAACGCCTGTTTTCCTTCCTCTTTAATATTAGTTGAGATAAGTGTTCATACATGTGATTTAATCGGATATTTACTTTTAGGTGCAAGAGGAATAGGACAATTCAGTAGGCTTAACCGATAGTCAGATCTTTTAAGAGCTCATTGTTATATGATGGCTTTGACATTCCATTCTCTTGTGTGATCAAAATATAAACAAACAAACGAAAAAAAAAAACGAATTTCCTATTTTATAAAACTAAAGGTGTTTGAAAATTCAAACTAATATCAGAGAATATCTGAAAATAATTATCTATAGTATGCTTACATAAATTACATGCTATAACGAGATCTACGTTTTTATGAAGTAAAGTATTTTTCTTACGGTTTAGCAGTAGTGCAAAAGTAATTTTTTATAAAGAGGGGGATATGCATTTCATTTGTTATAAAATACCTAAACATATTATATTTTAATTAATTAGATTCAAACTGAAATATTCAATGCCACGGCCGGGATTTGAACTACGGATCTCCTGGTTTCCGTCCAGTCGCTCTCACCCATTGAGCTACCAGGACCAACATGCCGTCGTGACATTAAACTCTCCAATTGACTCATATGTTATACTCATTAATGAATAATTTGTTCAAAATCATTATAGTTGTTTGAGAAGATTAAAATTTCGAATTTTTCTTTTTTTCATTTAATGGGTAGTTTCATATGGAGGATTTTATTGAAGATCTTTGTGTCTTTACATTTATGCTCTTCACACGCGCGCGCGCACACACACACGTACGCACATACACATATACCTACACACACGCGCGCGCGCACACACACACACACACACATACATATATACACTCGAAGTTTTTTATGCAGTAGTCATTTTAGATTCAGAGGAGTTCCAAAAACCATGGATTTCTACTGAAATTGCAATATCGAAATTTTTAATGAAATACAAGGTTTTCCCTACTTGCCTAAGCATTAGATAAAGTAACAAAATCATACTATTTAAGACATACAAAACAAATCAATTCTTGAGGAAGTAACTGGAGTAATTACTGTTGCACGTGTATGTTTATTCGGATTTTAAGTGCGTGTATATTCCTTTCTCCAATAATCTATGTAATGCAATTCAGGATCATGCTTTATTATATCGCTACTTGAAATTATTTGTAAGAAACTAGTATCGTATATGTTATGCTAGAAAAGTAAAATCGAGATCATGTGCGGCAGGTAGCATCATAATACTTGTATTTTGTATTGCCAGTCGAATCACCGCTCAGGCATCTACCCACGAATATCTTGATGTGAAATGTGCTTTCGCAACATGAACACAAGCATAATCACACACACACACACACACACACACACACACACACACACACACACACACACACACACACACACACACACAATCAGATGTTAATGGTTGTTTTCTCCTTTGTTTTTATTAACTCCGTGACTATCAGGGAATAAATTCCTTTCGGTTATCTTTATATCCTCTTTAAGCACTCATTAATGGCTTCGACCTTTGAAACAAATACCTCCATTACTCACTTTATATTGCAGTATTGCTCACGGGTTTATTACTCTTCGTTCAGCTTTGAAAGATACTCGCATACACTTTTCTATCCAGTAAGATATAATCTTAACTAGGGAAAGTTATAACAACCAGTCGGATCGTTTAGATTTAGAAGGCAGTGAGACACAATTTGAATTGTTTTAAACGCATTTGGCTATTGTCACTACTTCGTACATACAATAGTCCATTGTCGTGGCACAACTGAAGAAAACCATTTATGCAGTAAGTAAACTATAACATCATTTTGAAATAATAATGAATAATGAATTATGGGGTACCAGATTGTCCTATGTTTTAGTTACTCTATGCTGTAACGCAGGTGTCAATAACCATCTGCCAAATGGACGGAACTATCTCGCAAATAAAGGCAATGTTCCTATATAACAAAGGAGAGCAATCGACCCAACTAGCGATTGTATAGCAAGCAAGTTTCGCCTCTTTGGCAGGCGGTTGCCGATCCCTATCGGCATAAAATTATCTTTGTTGGATGTGTATCAATAGCATCTCGCATCTATTGACCGTCATAAACCTGTCGACGGGAATTGGCAAGTGCCAGAGAGCTTCTTTAGAACATTTCATGGACTATATTTGAAGAACAGTGTGTTCTCACATATCGAGTGTCGCTTTGCTGTTTTTGGCTTCCGATATTCTCATTTTGTTGGTCCTTTTGTTTCACATTATGTTTAAATATACTTGTTCCCATAACTAAACAAATTACAGGAACTATATTGTTTTGTGTCGTGTTTTACACTAAATGTTTACCAATATACGCTAAGAAACATATATTGGATTCTTTTGGATTGCAACAGGGTAATACTTCACAGTGATAACAAATACAAACCATAGAGTAATACTTTGGATCATACCATGTAGCAATTGCATATTTGACTTCCTTTTAGATCCCTGCATACATAGAAAGCTTCAAATAGACCTTTTGGCTTATCATATTATCTGACATTATTTTCAATCTCCTAAATCCAACACACAGAAAACAAAACAATGAAACATTACGCACATAATGGAATGGGCATTTACATCTACAGTATAGCCTTCAGTTCCGATTTCAATCATGGTAATCCAATTTCTATATTGCACGAAACAAAATATATTAAGAAATAGCTATGAAAGTGTGATTTGTTTACTCAACCGAAACTCCGACTTTGTCTTTGGCTCGGTTGTAAACACTTAAAGTAGCTGCATCACTTAGAAGAACTGTTAAACCACTCGACTCTCACCAAAACGGCCCGTGTTCGATCTCTGGCGACCGCATGTGAGATTTTTTGTGGGCAAAGCGGCATATGGGCGGGTTTCCTCCCTCTGCTCCGGTTTCCTCACCATCTCATTCCACCGAGGCTCCATCTTCATTGCATGTATCATCAGTGTCCCGCCTGCGGTGCCGCATGCAGTAAAAGCGGGCGTTAAACACTACCAAAAAATTTAACTGATGAAAATGCCCTTCATTATTTCACTAATGTTAATATATTGTAACTTTGTGTGTTCATAGAATTAAAAGGCCGAGTTGCAGAAATTAAAAATCACCTTTATTTCCATAGATTACAGCAGCATTACGTTACATACACCATCAGTCTACCAAGGTCGATCACAATAACAAACAGTGACAGCAGATTACATTCTTAGCTCTCGTTACAACAACACAGCTGACTGTCTCTCATTTCACAACACTTTCACAACTGACTCTTTGCGAGCCGTCACCTCCTTAAATACCTATTTCGTAAATCGAGACTCTTCCAGAAGAATAAAGAAACCGAATAATCAAGATATTACTAGAAATTTCCATTTATCTCAGTTTGTTTCGGTAAGTCTTTTATCTAAAGCGCTATATTCATCTGCTTATGTAAGCTCGTTATCTACGTGAAACCTATCAGTTCCTTTGTGTGCCAAGCCGCCTTATCGCGATCGGGTTCGCGACAATATTGTAATCTGTACTGTTATATAATCTTCAAGGATACTTGTTTTAATAAATTTACACTGTTGTACAGGGTAATTGAATACTAAGCTGCCGGGTAAAATAATTCAGTTTTTATCGAGCGAGATGGTCCCAAGATACCATCGCATTCGGGAAGCACCTGGTTCAATTCGCATCAGATCGGTCACTCTGCTCATGTGACTTTTCCTGCGTGGTTTCGTTAGATCGATCGAATTTGGAGTTGTTGTTTTTTTTCCTAACACGAATGTTGGTACATCATTTCCTAACATGTTTTAGGGTTGTAGGTCCGAACTATGGCGTTTGATGCAGTTGGTCGGCGGATATGTGCTTTGGAAAGGCACTTTGGCTAGTTGGCGTGCGAATATGTTCTGCCTGCAACCGTTAGGGGCTCCGTCCATGCTTGCGCACATCGTTCGCCGGACCTTGTTACTTTTCGTATCTTCTCTCACCCTGCCCCTTCCAGGGGTCACGTTGGAAACTAAACTCTCCATTCTGGCGAACTTGTGGTGCTCTGTCCCGATTTCGGGATTTCTCTGCGATATGCATTCCTACTTCAATTATTCGGAACCTTCTAAGCAACCCTCGATAGTATTCCTTGTATTGGTCTATGTATAAGGCTGAAAATTTTATCGTCTCTGTTAAAAAATATATTTTATTATCTTAACCTATATCTACAGTAGTTGCATTAATTCTCTAATGCATTGTTGAATGTTTCCTTCTTATGAGTATAAATTTATCTGCTTATTGAGATAAATGTTACAAGAAAACTAAACAAAATTTAACATTTTCAATATTTCAAAAAGTGCACAAACTCAAATCATTTTTAGGTTAACCACATATAAAAACAATAACAGTCAATTGTATACATATCCATATGGGTTAGGTACAGTAACTATTTGGTCAATATTTTGTTGGATATCCTTTTAATTATATTATTGCTATCATTGGGTACACCAAGCTGGAAATCTGCTGATGTCAACATTTGGATGATGGTTTCTAGCAGCTCCCTCCCATCATGTAACACCAGAACTTCCAGCCTTGAACATAAGTTTTTAACTGGGTTGACATCATGTTGCTCCCTGGCTGGGGAAAGATTACGATGATCGTTGAACCATTTTTGATTAATTTGAGCAGCGTGACGGTTAACGCGTCCTGCTGAAAGATGCACCCTTCTTTTAATTTGTTGTCATTACTGTTGCCCTCTAACATGTTAGTTTCCAGACACTGTGTGTTGTCATGCCGCTGACATTATGCCTTATAGAAAATGAAATGAACTGTGTAGTGTTTAATGCCCGCTTTTACTACATACGGCACCGCAGGCGGTGACACTAATGATACACGAGATGGCGGGGGAAACCGGAGGTCTCGGAGAAAACCCGCCCCAGCGTCGTATTGTCCACCACAAATCTCACTTTGCGGTCGCCTGGGATCGAAACCGGGCCGCCTTGGTGAGAGCCAAGCGGTCTAAGCACTGAGCCACGGCGCTGCCCTGCCTCATAGAGGTATTGGTGCACTTAGGTAATACGTTTTCACCTGTTCGGTGATATACGAACCTCATACCATCACTTCCAAAGATTCTGATCTGATTTCGGCCCTCCAAGTGACTTTACCCCAGTTTTCGTCCGTCTAGTTCCTGTGTGTTAAAACCTACGCTTTACCCTGCCTTTGGAATAAAGCTTCTTTCTTAAAATGTTGCTCATAGACCATTTGAGAAAGTTGTTGTGTAATTGTTCGGTCTGGAACTTGTAGCCCAGAAGTTCTCAAGATAACATTTATACATTTTTCCGTACGTCGGCAATCCTGTAGAGAAAGACTGTCCTGTAAAAGTATCCAGTAATGAATGCATCTAAACACCAAGTTTGATATATGTCGTTTTTCCCCAAGTATGGTTCTTTAATGTCTACGTACTGATGACAATGTAGGTAACCCTATTAGAAAACAATGGTTGATTTAATTTAAATTTTAAATATGAACAAAGCGAAATGAATGATGAATGTGTACCTTTACATTGTAGTAATAAGTGCTCAACCAATGTAGCATACTAGTTTTAGGCGTATGTATTAGTTGGTAGTTCTGACTTGGAATGTGCGGTCTACGATAGCTATGGCAGGTACTAACTAACACGGATTTGGCGTATAACCTTTTCACCCCACATACCGCTAGTGTCCCGACTGAACTTCCACAATCCTGTAAATTCATGGCAAATTTGAAGTGGCACGGATCCGTAGAATATTAATATAATAGTATTGCAAACTTACAACTCGTACTTGCTTTCTACACCTTCCGTGGTTTTCTGTTATTAGGCAAGGCATTTCTAGTTCCTTGAAGAATAGTAAGCACAATTTCATTCAGAGCATAAACAATTTAAAACGCCCATTTCCTCCCTTTTTAAGGTAAGTGTCATGGTACGAAGGTATTAGCACAGAAACCACCTCTGCCAATGTATCCTTGCAAACTTGAAATAAGTTAATGTGTACATTTTAGTCCATCAGGATATCGCACACGAGGTTTGTATGAATAAATAGTTTAATTACACACAGTAAGTGCTTTTCACCAAGATTGTTTGAAGGGAGCTCTGTAGCATGCATAACGTTTCTCCTCATAATCGTTCCACTTTAATGATCCAGTTTATTATAAATTTATGATGTCATTAACTAATCAGCGTTACGCGGAAAACCAAAGCATACCATAACATATATTAGGTGCCTTTAATGTACATAATTTTTTACGGTTGTTTAAGAAGTAAGTTAATAATGGCAATTGAAAACTTTTGATATACATTTAACGTCCTCCAACTGGGTGAAATTATGGTGAAATGAGCACAAGTCCACAGAAGTTAGAGTTATCTAACATTCATCTTTTAGAATAAGAGAAAACCCCGGAAAAAGTCTTATCCAAATAACTTACCTTGATCGAAATTCATAATTATTTCACACAATATACATATATAAATCAAAATATGTATGTTCCTTTTTAGTTTTTCAAGTAAAGTTCTTCTTTAATCGTCTACGTATTCATGACAATGTAGGTAACTCTTATCCAAATAACTTACCTTGATCGAAATTGAACTTGATGCCTCTTGAATGTTGCGTAGTCACAGTAACCACATACCACACACACGGACTTAATATGAAATAGTATACAGTATGAATACTAAAACTAGAAATTTGATGCTTCCATTTAATTTTGTGTGGTTTTGTACCTACATATCTCTTCTGCATTCATATATAACATGAACAGTTCTGCCTCATAGCTGTTAAAAGGATGGAGCTGAAGCGGTTACATCGAGTCCGATTCTAAGTTTGGATCGACTGGGTATTTTGATTCCTCTATTACTAGCTTCGCTGAAGCAATTAAGCGCGAATCGATTCAAAGCACTCTGTTATAAATAATGCCTTTATTTGTCATATGCCTGATTATCTTAAAGAACGTAGAGTAATTCCATCCGAAAATTCGATACCGAGATTTCCCAGAAGTACACATTTTGACTTTGCTAAGTAAATAAGAGCAAATGTTAGAAACGAAACGTTTATATATGTTGGTACAATGGCGATCACGCGAGCTCGCCGTAAGAATGAATATGGTTTTCAAGGACAGCCGAGCCCGCCTTGGTAGCGTGGTGGTAGCATGTCTGCCTCACGTTCAAGAGGTCTCGAGTTCGAATCACGGTCAGGGTAAGTTACCTGGATAAGGTTTTTTCCGGGGTTTCCCTTATCCTGTAAGACGAAAGTCAGGTAGCTCTAGGCTCCGTGGACCCCGGACTCGTTTGAGCATCATTTCATCCATTCCATTCATCGTCCGATATGACTTTTAACGTCGGAGGACGTAAATTAAAAAAAAAAAAAAAAGGGACAGCCGAAGGCGGAAGCAAATCTGCAAGTCTGAAAGATTAACCGCCCTCAAGGACAGCCCTTACCTGACGTGACAAAGCTAGCCGCCGCATTGTTACTGCGCAGATACTATTCAAGAATGTAATTCGAGAGCATTCGACTACTGAAACGTTCTTCTGCGCCTAGCAGGACTATAAGAGCCAATGTAAGCCGTGGTAGAGCAATGTTTAGTGTTGAGAGATTTGAGATTATTTCAAATTTCGTCTGCGGCTCCGTGGTGAGAAGTCGGTAGGTAGTGTGAGCCGACGGTAGAGCAGTTCACGAGAGAATATCGGAGCTGTGTTCATAATGGCGTGCAGCTTCATGGGAGAGGTAAATCGTCGTGAACGTCAGAGATTACTAGCATTGCAAGTAGGTGAATGCTAAAGAGACATAAAATATTAAAAATACGTCTTAAAGCTGTGTATTTGTGTAAAAAAAACGGTGATTGTAAGTTAGCGTTGGACGAAAGATTTTGGTAACAAATAAATATTTGAGGTGAACTTCGTCTCCTCGTTTTATGTTTTTGTCACAATATTGAGTAGTGTGTGTGTGTGTGTGTGTGTGTGTGTGTGTCAGCGCGCAGGCGCTCGTGTGCGTGCGTGTGTGTGTGTGTGTGTGTGTGTGTGTGTGTGTGTGTGTGTGTGTGTGTGTGTCAGTCTGTGGGTCTGTGGAGTAGCACAACTCCAAAACGGAAACTCAGTTACATACCAAACTTAGTGCATAATTATTAAGTTCAGCCTTTTCCGAGAATAACATATAACCTTCCAGATAACGCACTGATTACGTAGACATAACATCTATCATTTGTGATTCCTGCACATTCCATTGACTGAAGTGATGCGTTCATTGGTGCTTAGCAGTTGTTCGAGAAGCATGCCAGTAACCCCCTTGCCTCACTCTTACGAGAATAATCAGTGCGTTATCTGAGATGTTTATATTAACAAATCAATGGCAACGTTCTGAGCAGCACAATAACTGAAATGTACACGTTAGATTTTCAGCGTATGGTCTATAAATTCCTCTTCATCCTGAATGCTTTTACATAATTGATGTTTCATAAGAGTTAGACAAAATGCTACTACACAGAACATGTAGATCTCGGAAAGTACAACATTTGTGATAAATAAAAGATTATTGTCGGGATCATTTTTGTTATTAGCTTGAAATTTCAAATACGTACTTACACTTAGTTTTAGTGACAAGTAGCTACTTCTTTTTTTTCCCTGGTTATGCAAAGAGCATGACATTTGAAATTTCAATGCATAGTGACACGTATTTTTGAAACTGTTTATTACTTTATCTATTATGCGCTTATAATTACCTAATACAAAATATCTGAATGTTTATTGAAAGTTCGTCATTATCTTTCTCCATGGAGCTTAAGTTCGAATGTTGTTGATGGTGAATTATGTATATGACTTTTCTCCAGAATTATCCTCATTCTAAAAAGATGAACTTCAGGTAACTCAGCTCTATGGTCCTGTGACTCATTTGTGCATTATTTTACCTGTTTCATTCATTTTTCGATATGATACACCCAGTTAGACGTTAAACGTTAAAAGAAAAGCTAGAACGGGGAACAACCTTTAGTAAGAATAGCGTATAGGACAATGAACAGAGAAAGTTGCATGAGTACAACACATCAAATGTTATTAGGTGTTTATCATTTTAATTTTTCTTCTGCCTTTTCTTATGGATAATCCCTCAATATACATTTAATTCACGCATCATGTTATTTGCACATTGCCATATAGGCGAAACTAGCGGAATAACTTGCTCCTTCTCCTCCTCCTCCTCCTCCTCCTCCTTCTCATCCTCCTTCTCATCATCATCATAATCATTATCGTCATCATTTATTGGTTTAAGTCAAAAGGAATGCAGAGAATAGTTCCAGTTAGGTATATATAAAGTGCAGATCTTTTCCCTAGCAGATTTGCCAGGTATCTCGCTAGAAGGTTTGAACCTCTAAATTATTAACATAATTATTGGAACACAACTTCTTGTTTAAGCTGATCCCGTCAGTAACATTCTATTCATTACTCTGTAATTTACATCAGAAAAATTGAAATGAAGTGTAACATTGGAACAATTGATTTGGATTTGTTAATAACCTAAGAAACACATTATATGTGCTCAATTTTCTACTCAGTATATTTTACCATTGCAACTTCTTAGTGATTTTCTTATAGCAGGCGAAAGCACTCGATAGCATTGCACTTTGAAGGCATTTATTTGAAAACAGTTGGTCATGGAACAAACATATTTTTAATTTTGGTACTGGTCAGTTATGTTGATAACATCAGGCGTATATTTTAGAATCAGTTTAAATTGTATTATCAGTTATTGGAATTGATGCCAAGTGAACGTGCATATGTATGCCATCTGAAGTAAAGAGATAATATCATAAAAAAAGAAAATGTGTCGATGTTAGCTTTTAGTTAATTCCAGTTCCTTGTGTTCCTCATAGATGCATCCTTTACTGTAAAAATGCGTTTCTACAATGCACAATGTATTATCACCATCTAGATTTGTACTTTGAGGTGAAATGAAAATAAAATATTCGCTCCAAATATTTACTCTATAAAATAGGTAATTCACCTGAATGGCCTCCACTCTTGATTTTGTTAGTGTTGTTTTTTTTTTTTTTTTTGTAATTTACGTCCTCCAACGTTAAGTCATATCGGACGATGAATGGAATGAGTAAAATGATGCTCAAATGAGCCCAGGGTCCATAGAGCTTCGAGTTACCCGACATTCATCTGTTAGCGTTTGAGAAACCTTTGTGATTGGTCTGATAAGTATACCTATAGCGTCTTCGTTTTACGGCTACAGCTGTGATTATAGGTCTCCGCTTGCAGCAGTAACGGCGAACCATGCATACACGTAGTCCGTGGCCTTGTCATAAAACGAATGTACTGTATTTTATCACTTATTTAATTATAGACATTTGTAGTTTAATATTTTAGATAACATTTATTACAAAAAATACTTTTATCTGTGTGCAAAGTACTTCAGATCACTGGTAACTTTGCTTGTTTCTCTCCCTTTTTTCTTTGTTTAAGACGTGACTTAAATCTATCCCTTCTCTTCTAGATGTGCTTGTTGCAAATATTTTATTCTTGATTAAAATCGTCTTTGAGAGAGAGGGCTAAGGAGAAAGAGAAATAGTGACATTGCTTCTTCTACCAATTACAAGCGATAAAGTAAAAATGAAATATACTGAGGGTTCAAATGCGTATGGACGTCCTATATAACCGAGCGGGATGGCTTAGGCGATTTCGTTGTGGCCCGTGTTCGGGAGGTCCGCCTTCGATTCCTGTGACCAAACTACCTTACCCATGGGTTTTTACGAGGGTTTTCTCCGGTCGCTGGACCAATGCTGGGCATGTTAATTACATTCCCCGACTTTCCTGTCCCTCCATTTCACTTCCATTTATATTTCACATCATCTCTCATCTGGTGGTCTCTTTCAGGGTAGAAGTGTCGGTGGGAGTCTTGGCGATGCATGGCGGGATGATATGTTCTGAATGAACACCTTCTGCTCTGGCGGGACGGGCTCCGGTCTCCGAGCCAGCTTAATGAGCCGTTTAAGGAACGGGATTCAGGCAGGATGCCGGTGGTGCAGGCTTGCCTGGAGTCTTCCTTGCTGTGGGGAGGGGGCGGCCTCCGGTGTCCGAATCGGCCTCGTGACTGTTTCAGAGCCACGGCAGGTGGGATGACGATTGTCGTAAGCTCACCACCGGGGAGTTTCTATCTAGTAAAGTGTAGGAAACCCACCCTCTGTATGTACTGTAGTGACTCCTTGAGTTTGGCCACCCTGTATCTCCTCTCACCTCATTCTCCCTTCCGGGGGTTCCCCACTTGGGACATAGGTACAAAAGACCAGTCTGGTCGAGGTGCCGAATCCCCTCCGAACAATCCAATCCTTTGTTATAGTCATTTTAAATTTATTTAGTTTAAGTAGCACTTAAACACATGGTAACGATTACTTTTGTCTTCAAGAGCATCAGTGCAGGCACTCTTGTAATTCTGCATGATCGTGGATTGTATATAAACTGCGGATTGCATAGAACAAAATTACACTGATATATTGGATCATTTGGTATTCCTCTAGAAGAGGCAAACATTACTTTGATTTTGGATGCTTTCTCATATGAAAATATTCTTAAAACTCTTGAGTGAGACGATGTGGGTGTCCATTTTGCCAGTTGGCTTCCTTCCACGCTGCCTGTTGCTCGGAAACAAAAATAACATCAGCTGATGGGTTCTTCATTAGCAAAGCGACGTCTTTCTCAGCCGGAACTTTGAAGCAACTTGTTGGAGTTTAAGAACCGCATGAATATGGGAGACAATAGCAAACATAATATAGTCAGAGATGATTTTGACAACCTTTGTAATTCAGTAGATTCTGGAATTGTGTACTGTTACTTAAGGTGTTTAGACGAAATCTTTAATACATCAGTAGTAATGTAATCCATCACAATTGTTTTCATCTACGTACACATGATCACAGCACTGCATTTTTACGTATTGCTCCCTACAATTTCAGAAGTGAAATTAAGCGCTGCATGCCAAATGTTCCTTAAATACAGAAGTTGATTTTCTTGGAAGAACTCATAGCGACAGGCACTAAATGGCTCAAAATGATAACTTTTCTAGAGGTTGGAGCTCCCTTTCATTTCACACGTTTCTTTATGAGTGCATAGATGGCGTATTTTCAGATGGATTTGTAAGAATCACAAAGCTTTGGACTCCACTTCTCTGGACCTCATTCCTGCTCGACCCTTTTTCATGGTGATACACAAAGGGGCATGTGATTTTTTTTCAGACAGCTTATTCAAACCGAGATTCGAAAAGGAACCTCTTGGATGTAAGTCAGACACGCTACTCATTCACCATGGAGGTGCACAAGAGAGGTAGTCTGTCACAAGCATATTATCATTCCCTCTTAGCTTATGTCAATGGAGACCTCAAATTTGACCGTGTATCATTCTTGCGTCACTACCTGAAAAAGAATTTATAAACATTCAAATTAGGATGAAGGAAAATAAAGTTGAAGTTTTACTATATTTTAAACGGAGACTTCATAGGTTAACAAACCATCCCAATCCCTTATATAATTAGTTTTTTTTACAGACAGCTTTCACAGACTAGGCTTCGGACATGGTTGCTCTTTCGTTGCACCTTGACTGGAAAATAGGTGCGTGCGTACAGGGTGTTACTGCGACCCCACACTCCATCCCCAAGCACTGCCGACCATTCACAAAGTCAGTAGCGCACGAGACTGGTGCCTTCTCTCCGCTTACTTGTAAACAACGTATTAGAAGTTAAACTAGTGTCCAAAGCCTACACCAGACCGTGTTTACCTACCGTCATTGTCCCTTGCCAAGTATTCTTTACGTTCCTTCTATTGACACACATTATATGCAGATTATTTTACTTGAAAATTCTAAACATGCTGGTAGATTAAGGAGCTGATATTGATTTCGAATGTGTACGCACGGTAAATGAGATTTTATGTTGGCATCCCCTCCAACAACATTTGCAGTTAGGATTCGACCTTCATTATGTCCAAATTCTCCCTGCAGTGTAGCTATGATCAATGTAGTACATAGACTACGTCATATTTATCTTGCCTCGCCCTGTTTGATCGACGATCAACACATATAGCACGATTTTCCTGCCACTAACACATTACTTGTCGTAGATTCTTTCTTAATTATTTACACAATATTTTTAAATTTTTTATTTTTGCTTAAAATGTAGAGTACGTACTAGAGTACGCATTAAACAACTTTCTTTGTGCAAAAATGTCAGAATTTAAGGAGTCCTTAAATTTTGCTATCAGTATAACATTTAATTTCAAAATAAAATGGAACTGTGAAATCCTGATACAATAATTGTTCTCTGATTGTCAAAAGGGCCAATATAATACTTGGGAAGACGTTTCAGACTGTTTTGTAAGTGAGAAAACAAACTTAAGTTTTAGTGTCAAAGTGAAATTAACTGCCTGAAAAAATAACAGTGACAAGTCATCATTATCTATATAAGATATATTACTGAAGTCTTACTAGTGTGTCTTCTTTGAGAAATATTTTTAACTAGTTATCTAATTTGAACCTGTCTTAATGTTCCTTATTTGATTAAAATGTCTTTGTAAGGCAAAGGGTCAATATGACAATCGATATGGCAAATCCTTCACTAGGGTAATTATCCATATTAAGACTCTCGAGGAATAGGAATATTAAAAGTGTACTAGATACAGAGAAAAAACTTCTTCAGTAAGGTAAACAAAAACTGAATTTATTAAGTTTGTTGTTGCTCCTGAGAATTTTTACTTTATGTTGGTCGTAATGCGCTAGTTTGGGCGATTTGAAGAAATTAATTGCGGAACTATGAAATTCTCGGTTTCATTGAACGTTGAACAACAGAACGGAGAACATCTCTCCAATGTTTTATAAAACCCCATTGTTTGGTCAGTATGCGACTTCTTTTGTTTTATTGTTAACGGTTTAAAATTTGAGTGACTTTTGAAATATCCTATATATCTTGAACTTTCTGAAGTCCTCTTTACTCTGAACGACTTTTTCATAGCTTCCAAACTGAACGAGATACACAAAATTGTACTACACAAAAATGTGGATCCCGTTGAAGCATTTATGATTTTTTGTTATACATTTCTCAATAGAAGGTTGTTTAACTCTTCGACATTCAAACGGAATGGACTTTTAAAGTCATCACATAGTCAACTGCTTTTAAATTGACTCTATTCCTATTACCATTGTACCTATAAGAAAATATGTAATAAAACCATTTCTACAAACGTTTAGATAAGGTAAATACAGAATGTGGCAGAAACAATGGGCCATTGTTGGGCACGGCTTCATAGAGTTGATGTTGGTATCAGTGCATAGTGCAGTTCAAAGCATTATTAGTCAATATGGAGTATTGGGCAAACGAACACCGAGCGTTTGCAGTTGAAATGTTTCTCAAATGTGGTGATATGTCGTACGAACACAGCGTGTTATTTCGACAACAGTTTCACATTGATTGAATGATAAAATTCCGTCATGAAAGACGATTACGAGATATGTTCAGCAGTTCAGAGCAACAGCATCTGCAACAAACAAAACACCTTCTGGTAGGCCACGTACGATTCGCACCTCTGAGAACACTCAAACAATAAGAGCTGCCTTTGAGCAAAGTCCAAAGCGATCAGTTCGTCAGCATTCGCAAGCGCTTAACATTTCGGACAGAAGTGTGCGGAAAATTTTGCATGCGAACATTAATTTCCATCTCTAAAAATTCCAAGTGGTGCAGTAGTTATTACCCAGAGATATGCAGACAGGTTCAACATTCCTATAGGCAGCTCTTGGACATGATCAGACTCAGCCTGATTTTCTCAATAGTGTCATGATATCTGAAGAGGCTCATTTTCACTTATCGGGCTATGTCAACAAACAAAACTTTAAGCATTGGACGCCTACCAATCCTCATCTGATTCATGAAAAACCACTTCATAACGCAAAAGTTACTGTGTGTGTGGAGGGAATTCTTGGTCCTTGCTTTTTTGAGAATGATGCAGGTGAAAATGTCACGATATGTTATGTTTCAACGTTTCGTCATGCAGGAAATGCATCATAGGAATATCTGTATGCAGTCATTGTGGCTCCAAAATGATGGCGCAACGACCCACACAACCAGAACGTACATGACAGCCTTATGCAGAATGTTTCCAGAACATATTGTTTCCCGCGTTAGTGATGTCAACTGACCATCCAATTCACCCTATTTGTCAGCATGTAACTTTTTTCTGTGGGGATTCCTGAAATACAAAGTGTATACTAGCACGCCAACAACTGTTGAGTTGAAAAACATTCGCTCCGAAATAAGGGCCACAACAGGGGAGACTCTCCGTAAAGTTATGGCGAATGTTCATGTTCGTGCCGAAGATAGCATCGCCAATAATGGTAAACATTTGAAGGATGTTACTTATAAAACTGACTTACGTAAAAGCATTCAGTAACTGTAAAAACTTGTGTTTTTTCATGGTTAAGTAACATGTGGTAAAGGGACACTGTTTCTGCGCATTCTGTGGAAGAATTATAGTCGTTTGTAAGAAGAAATTATAGAAGAGTAAATTGAGTGAACGGAATAGCTTTTCTATATTTACTGCGCCTTTTCTTACGGTATTAGTGCCTTTTCGCTTACCTATTTTGACTTGTTATAAATGTCTAAACATCTGGGCCCTAATTATGACAAATGTCAAGATACTTATCTTTGAATAAGTAGTTCTTTATTATCATCATCGAATGAATTATCGCAGAGCATCACCAATAGTAAGGACGCTGTGATAGGGAAGCCACTGGTTTTCTGCACGGAGCCACAAGACTTATTTTTAGCAGGCTACGGATACAAATTCTTGACGAGATCTGCCTGGCAAGTGTCCGAACTTGTTGAGCCATTTTCACGCACCGGGAACGGCAGCTTTGTTTGCCGGGCAAATATGTGAACGTAAAACAATTTCAACAAACTCTGTCATAAGAATCTAAGGGGTTTGCATTTTACTGACATGTGAAACACATATGTAACAGTCTCAAAGGTATATCATCCAATTCTGGTCCATAACAATAACTTTAAAAGTGTGTATCGTACATGGAGGGTTTTTTATTTTTTATTTTTATTTTTAGTGACAGCAAACAACTGGGCATCATTAGTGTAACGAATGGGAATATGCATTTTGCTACCTACATTAACTACATATCTTAAAGCTTCACTTTGCGCATTTTTTCCTTTTTTTTAAGTAATTTATCTTTATGTTTCTAAAGAGGTGCCGTAGGAAATGTCTTTATACCTTTAAGTTTTTAAAGCGATCATTCTTGCTGTCTCTATAGATAGAATAGGTTACTCTATGGTGCTAACGTGATACTACAAATGATAACAGTATATTACATCTGGGAGGCTATACACTGTCCAACTGCTATCATCTATAGGAGGTCCCATTCGATTCCCCGTATCCGGCATGGGGATTTTCTCTCTCTGGGAGACCTGGTACAGGGTGCTTTCTGCCTCCTGAGGTCTTGGGAGGCAATTGAGAAGCTACCCGAGGAAAATGTAGCAGTTCCAGGTTACGAAGACCGGATTCCCGGGCCGGAAGGGACTGGGGAGATGCTAACAAGTTCCACCCTCCAGTACTACATCCCACTCATAATGCAATCTTCTGCAGTAATCGTCGTTGTGCATTATCTCAAGGAGATTTTCTTTATTTCCGAGCAACGTGCAAGAACAAGGCAACGGAATAATCATGACAGATGAGTTAGTAAAACAAAGTTTATTAACGAACTGTCAAATATTAGGTTAAGTACCATCAGTATGCCGGAATTTCGTCCCGTGATTTCTATTATTTCCCAGTAAATTTACAGTTATGGGGCTGTCGCTTTTAAACGCATCAAAAACCATTAGTCTGTGCCGGATTTGAACTCGCGACCTCGTGATCACTAAAGCAACGCCTGGCTAACTGAGCTACCCAGACCAGCATTAAAAGCTAATGATGACAATTTTTCTTGAGACACTTTATGGGCTGCTCAACATAAAGGCTTTCATCTTGCTTTCCTTCTGGTGAAGAGGATGTGTGGCAAACAACCAATAAGTCCGCTGACGTTTAAACTTCTGAATTGCCTATCATCAGCACAAGCAAGAGCAACTGGTCTACCCATGGGCGGAACAGCACAACCAAAAATCTGGTATCACTGCAAAAGAATCTCTGATAATGACCATGCAGATGCACAAAACCAATTGAGAAGCAGCAAATGCATTGTCCTCCGATTAAGAGGTCTATTAATCTTGTGAAATCTTAATAAAAGCGCCACAATTATAGCATAAACTACTCTAGTTTTGCATTTTCGTGAAATTGTTGCAAAAGAGTATTTAAGCGTATGTTTCGTTTTTTTCCCCTTTCAAAAAGGAGTAAACGTGTTTTAGTCAAGGAAAAAGCAGGTAATGTCATACAAAATATTGCAATTGCAATTTTATTTTAATTTTTGTTTTATTGATATAGGTATTCATATATTTAATGCAGTAACAAATAATTTCTAATTTGTGTTTCTATGAAGATAAGTATGATAAAGCTATAACGAAGTTAATGTCACTTTTCAAGATAAAAAGCGTTTACATTTCTTACAAATATCCGTCACCAATCCAACCAATTGTTGGATTAATGATAGGTATCATCATTATATATTTAACACCCTGTATTTGGTATTATTAAAAGTATAACTCTGGTTTTAAAAGTTGCTACCATTTTAATTCCCTTTAAAGTGTACCGCGAAACTCAAACCAAATACGCTTCGTAAACTTTTATTCTCGTGTTTGGTAATGAACCGTCGCTGTAAGGGAACCCAATCCTTCAACTTGCTCAATATCTCTCTATTCGACCACAAATTTCATGCTCAGAACTGAACTACCGGCCGGTTATGCTGCCTGATCCAGCTCACTGCTTAAATTTTTTAACCGATTAGCACAAACATATTCTTTGCCAGTTCTCTGTTGTACCTTTCACAACGTCTATCTGTTGAATTGTTCTATAGCACGCACTCCACAAAATAGATTAGAATAATGAGTAGGCATGGGGTAGAAGCGAAGGATATCTACTTTTCCTAGATAGCAATCTCTGTAACATCGCAAATGCAGTCATCCTTACTAATAGTACTTACCCGTGGGAAAACAAAAGCCTGCTTATTACCTTGATAGGTTATCTTCTTGATATTTTGCACCAAGCACCAAAAGAGAATACCTTCTATGTAAAACAGATCGTCCAGGTTAGCTTCCTGGTATGTTCACGCGTAAGCGAATTTTTAGAAAACAAATCCGTGTGTGTGTGTGTGTGTGTGTGTGTGTGTGTGTGTGTGTGTGTGTGTGTGTGTGTGTGTGTGTGTGTGTGTGTGTGTGTGTGTGTGTATGTGTGTGTGAGGAGCAAAGCTCAAAAACAAGAAGAGTGTTAAACGCTAAGTTAAAAGTTTGACTTGGTATTTATACTCAGCTCTTCCAAGGATGCAATACGAAGGTTTTCAGGAAAATCCTCTGTCATAGCAAACTAACCGTTATACTACATATTTTTCGTTTTTCCCCCTTTTCAAAAATGACTCTTTTGATAATTTCGTGCCAAATGAAATGTAGGTCTGACATTTTCTAGAAATAGCCTCTGACGCGTTCATTCTGAAAGACTTTTAAACAGTTGGTGAACAATGGCAATGCTACTTCATAAAACAATGTAGATCTATGTTATATACCTTACCTAAATTTTATACAGTCTTCTCCTCTGAACTCTATGCTATCAAACGATCATTTGAAGATATTAAAAACAATGAAAGTGATTCTCAGTATCTAATTCTCACTGACTCACAATCTTCCATAATGGCACTATAAAACAAAAAAAAGTAAAAACCCAATAATACGAAAAATCCAAAATCTGCACACGCCAATTCTATCGGAATTAAAAAGTGTTACCTTAATCTGGATCCCATCCCATCAAGGCATTCCCGGAAATGAGCAAGCCGACGCTGCAGCAAAAGAAGCAGCTCATCTACCAATACAAACATCAGTTCTCCATATACCGACGTAATCACATACCTCAATAGAACAATACACCTCAACTGACAATCCACCTGGTTAGAGACTTCTACCAGCAAACTCCAAAAACTTATATCATCTTACAGAGAACCATATCTAGTAACAAAGCTTAAACGCCAACAACAAATCCTTATTAACCGTCTTCGTATTGGACTCATAGCTACTTACTCAACAAAACCCTACCTCCTGTATGCAACACTTGCAACGTGATCATCACCACAAACACATCATGGAAGAATGCAAGAAATATCAACAGCAGCGAATAGATGCCCATGTTCCCAGTAAAATCACAGAAGCACTTGGAAACCATATATATTGTAATGCAATGTTGTACTTTTGTAACATTACGGAACTCTGTAAACACATCCGATATGAATGCTAATATTACGTATTTTCAGTGTTAAGATGTCGCGATATGACATGTAAGTTAAAGAGCGAAAAATAAACCAAATTAAAAAATAACGTAGATCTGGTTAAATTTCACAGTTTTGTTAAGTAAAAATTTTCTGAGGTTAACATATTGACCATTTTATCAGATGCTAATACTTTTCTCAGAAAGAATATTGCTATTCCTTTCTTCTTTTGTTGACCACACGAAGAAAACGGAATTACAAAGCAATAACATAGCGACCCGCTGTTCAAACATCTGATTATCGCTTAGAGCTACTCGATTCCCCTTATCTTCTTGTACATTGATACCGAAATTAAAGGATTGAAATAAGTAAAGAATCATGATGGATGATTCTTTGTTACAACACGAACAGGTGCAGTTGGGTTGAATAGCAACGGAGTTGGTGGAGTTGTTTAACAAAAGACACGGGAGAAAAAGGGTTTTCTTAGTAAGAATCCTGAATGGATAGCACTTGACTTTGTTAGTAAAGGTATTCTTCGGACCTCTAATAATGACAATGGGAAAAATTGTCACAAAGGGAATCTTTGTGTGTATAAAGGGCTTCGAGAAAGAGAAAGGGCTTCGAGAAAGAGAAAGGGCTTCGAGAAACACCCACGCGCAACTGTGGAGGACAGTTCGTGGCTGGGGGCCGATGAGGGCAGTCCTCTTGTTCTGTCTTGGGCCAGGCAGATCAGAAGTGGTGAGAGAAGATATTTGTCGGATCATATATACGTGAAGAACGAATGAAGTTTATCGAGTAATAAGCATTCCACCTTTAGTCTCTCTGAACAGTGATATATTGGTAATCCTTGGTCGGCAACTTCAAAGTCGATGTTCTTAAGAAAAGAAGCAGTCATTAAACCAGTTTGAAACGGGCATTACAGTGTCATTAAACCATCCTTCTCACACATATCCACGCATACCCTGGGAGAAACCTCATTGCTATACGCTGAGCTAAACATTCTTGTATCAAACTGTAGCGGAAAGTGGAACTGTGCGCCACCCATTATTTACATTTGCATCAAACTGTCGGCAAAGTGGAACTCTTCGCTCGCCAATATAATTGCTTCAACATACAAGGAAATACTGAGTAAGACAATTTCTGAGTTAGAAGGATAAGCTTTTCTGAGAATAGTTTATCGAAGAATGAGTAGAAAATGTCATGTGAATGTAACACATTAAAATTGTATTCCAAATAGAAATATACATAAACGTCTTGCAACTTTTTAAAGAGGAAATTAATACCACAGCGGAGTCGGCTTGACTCGGTAAATTGTCTAATTCTTGACTTCGGTAAATGCACAGAATACAATTTTAAAAATACCCATCTCTATTATGTATATATCGGACGTTTTTTGTTGTCTACGATTTGGTGCTAACTGGTGTTAGATGTAGGGGTAGAAGTAGACTAGGTAACGGATGGCCCGGAATGAGTTTCTTGTTCCATAAGCCCCGTGAGGTACGGATAAGATGATCGAGCTATCGCAGACATATGGGCTGTAATAATTGACAACGCAAGCGGCAGAGACGTGCAAAATTCCCGAAATTTAGTAGCTTGGCTACCCGTCTGGAGGCGTTCACGGCAACCTCCCCAAGCTGTCAGAGGTTGGCTTAAAGGCTCCTCTCAGTGTAAACCGTAGAGAACTCGACTTGACAGAGAAGGCTCAGATGGCCCTCCTGTAGTGGAATCGAGAAATTTCAACGGAAAAGCCAAAGCACATGTGCCTACGGTGGAATAACACACAGTCCGGAGGGAGATGCAATGTAAGCAAATGGGTGAGAGGAGAGCAGTGGTTGAAGACACCACTTCTCGCCTGCCGATCTGATAAAAATTATGGAAATACTCTGGTCATAGTGGGCGGCCACCAGGGATCGAACCCAGGAGCTCCCGAATGTGAGTCTGATGTGTTACCGTGGAGTCCCCTTGTTCACTAAATAGTGTTATGTGGCGCCCATAGGGAAAACGGGATGTCGTCGAAAGTATAAATGGTCGTTGTTCGTATAACTTTTAAAATAAATTGCAAAATTTATATGTTTTAATGTGCCAAAGTTAAAGGCACGTGAAAATCCCTGCTCGTGACAACAGTTCTCGACACTATTAATAACCAATATTTTGTAATAAGTTATGACACGTCACAGCATTATATATATATATATATATATATATATATATAAACACGCCTTGACAGGTAGAAAGTATATGGAAGGCAGCTCAGGAGGCAAGAAGTTTGGTAAACGGAGAATTTTACGGGCTTATAGACATACAGACATATTACTCTGGTTTTTCTTTAAATAATAGTTCAATTCACATAGTTGCTATTCTACATTGCAATAGCGTTGTGTAGCTGTTATGTTTACCCGCGTGGAAATAGCCGGGGTCCGAATACCCATCTTTAAAATTGTAGACGAAGTGGCAAAGAGAGCTTTAAGTTAACAGTGATGCAGAGTCCTGGTAGCATATGTCTCTTTCCCGTTAAGTCAAAATTTGGGGAGTTAAAATATGTTATCTCAAGCTGAAACAGCAGCTGACGGAAGCCTATTATAGTAACGTCAGCAGACTATTCGTGGAATAAAGACCTGGGAAGTAACTCTCCTTATAAATCAGACAGTATACTCCTGCTACGTCAACTTCCTGGAAATAAATTGCATGAATGCTAAGAACTGTGTATTTAATTCCAATAAAGTATATTCCGAACATTGCAATTGTATAAATTACAATAGCATTAAAGAATTTGATGGAAGCAGAAGGCCAAAATAATAAGGAATGAAGAAAAACGTTAAAGATTCTATTATCATTCGCTAAGTTCTGCATCCATGCCATGTATGCACAGAAGTGGAAAGACTACGAAATGTATAAAGAAGCATTGTGGTAAAAGAAAAGTGCTCCACCTTGAAGCCACTTCCGTAATGCCCACTGTATTACATCTATCCAAAGCAGTTGTACACTTGTGATATGGGAAGGCGAAATGCATTGTATCAAACTTTGTTTTATAACAGCCAACGAAATACAAAAGCTGCTTCGTTAAAATTATTAGTTTAAATAGGCTACTTCTTCTAAGAAGAAACAAAGAAAAGCGTTGTCTAATTCCTTTTCACACATTGCAATTTAGTTAGCTAAATGTGGTATAAATGCCGGAATATAGTTAATTTTTATTTTATTTCCAGTGCAGCTTGTAATTTAAGGGGTTGAGTCTGACTCAATGCTAAATATTTTGTCTTTCTGCTTCTTAACACATCCGCTCAACGTAGTGCAACATCATGTTGCCACTGAGAGATGCCTGCTTCTATGGCAGGAATACAGATTTGGAAAGTTCGTGGTTGAAGAAAACGGCACTATCTGATGTCTGCTTCCACTGCCCAGATGACATTTTAGTCCTACGTAAACAGAAGTGACGAATTGCAACGTCAGTGGATAAGGCCATACACCGATATTTCGGGGGAAAAGATAGATGATGTCAGATGTAGGATGCAGTCACAATTAACTAAGGGATCAATTTTGTTAGGCGGTAGGCAGCTTCTCTTTCACCACCGACTTCACTTTCATATAAGGAAGCTGTACGTGTTCAAGCCATTCTACTTGAGTATCACTCTGGTAGAACCACCTTAAATAATATCGGAACTCTTACCGGATATGCATTTTAAGGCAACTCTTCCTAATTATTGCCGTGCAGGAGTGCTGGTGTACTCTTCATATGGAAGTCAGAAGACCTCTCCTACCATGGAGAAGCAACACAGGAGGAGTTCGCATATCCGGAACGTCAGGATATCACTGTAACATTGACTACAGTGATCGCTAGAAGTCCTCAAGGGTAATACCATAACAGCTAAATGATCGAAAAGGATAGTGGCTTTCGTTGACACATACACTCGTAAACGGGAAGGTTGCAGCGGTTCAAATATTTCCAGAATTGTACACCCTGACTGAGCTCGCAGTCCTTATAACTGAAAAATATCTGGAAGGTAACCTAATCTTAGGTCTAGAACGTAATCTTCCAAAACTTCCTTTCCCAATTATAACTGCATTTCTTGTATCATCATGTTCACCACTTTTGGGCCTTCTGCAGTAAGAATATGTATTTACTAAAAATTTCAGTAAAGAAGCCAAGGCTAACCCTCTTTACCCAGGAGAGGGAAGAACGTGGGAAGAGTAAAGAATAAAATTGTGTAACTGCCAACATTGACGATGAAAATATAATCAGACTTTCCTTGGCTCTTTGCTAAAGGCAGGTTCGGCGGTCATTGATACTAAAATCCGAAGAGCTGCCAGGTTAAGCTATTGTCCACTGACTTGGATCCACACATTCAATCTTGAGAATACTGGAATAAGGTGAAAGTATATTCCTTCGTGGATAAGGATTACTGTCACCTATACAGTGAAGATTGCTTGCGCACTGAAAAGTTGTTCTCGGCGTTGGGCAAAGTTATGTGGTCGCTTCACACCGGACCTAAAGTGTTGGTGACTGCGCAGCAGGTCCTAGCGCCGGGATGAACTATTTATCAGCACTTGTTAGGGACTTCCGCGTGTCTGTGGTCTGTCCGCCTGCAATTCTCTGACCTTCAGGCGGCTCCCTCACTTCATTCCTCCCTCCCAAGGATGCTAGCTCCGCTAGATCTGTATGGAGGTCGCAAGGCTTGAAGTGTTCCCCTTTACCTTTACCCTTTAAATCTCTGAATTCAGAGCTTCGCTTGATATCAATAGACTCTTTAGAAATCCTTTACCTACCATCAGATGTCATGTACTGAAAGGCTGAGAGGAGTCCAATAAAAATTGCATTATAAGAAGGATTCTAAAGTGGCAAATTTAAGAAAACAAAAATAGAAGGAGATGAAGTTTTAAAATGTCACATAGTATTCGCACTCACCTAAACACGTCCGTTTAAATGACACAGGTCCACAGTGAAATGGCCAGAAGGGTAAAGTCACAATTGGATCCTTTTATACAAATTTTGAAGATTTTTTTAGTGCATTTTAAAGAATCTTTATATGACATGAATACATCTTGTTATTCTGGGAAACGATAGTTAATGTTCAGTAGTAGAACAACTAAAATGTTTAGCTATCAAATGAAGTCACATTATATATCCATGTCTATACATATTTAGATTACGTATTTTAGTTTCCAAAAATTCTATACCGAGATGGTAAGGGAAATACAGGTTCTGAAGCTTCGTGAGTTAATATATATATATATTAGAAAAATATCCAGGCGCTTGTGGTTTGAAATAATGTAACACAAGGAAAAGTCTGTTAAAGAAATAGAACTTCGAGAACTTTCATATTTTAGCAATATATATAAAAAATGGACGTGAAACTTCTCCCACACAGTGCTATCTTTTTAAAAGAAAAACTTTTTCTTAAAAAATGGCTTTACTAACTTTTATTTGTTTATACATAGTGCTTACTTTATGTAATATAACATTTTTTGTTGTTAATGATATCTAAGATATAACATTTTGACAAGATTTTGAGGGGTAGCTTAGTACCTCAACCAATAAAATATTTTATCTTTGCCCCCGTTGAGGTGCCCCCCGGAAAGGAGAGATGACGTGAAAGAATACTAAGGAAGACCGACCACAGCATAGGTTAGAATCCCTAAGATATCCGAGCTATTCTTTGTTACTGCTTTAAATTTTCAAATACTTAACTTTTTAGACGGGAAGTAGTTATTTATTTTTTTACTCTCGTGATCATGCATGTAGCATAGAATTTATAAATCATAACATAGCGATCTTATTTTGAAGTGTATTTAGCCTTTATGTGGAAAAATATTCGTTAACTTTTTTATTTTATCAAAATGCATCGAGTTTTTATCTTTTTTATAAAAAAATGTACCGTATGTAAACATCCTTTGTGGTATTAACGGCATCCTAGATGTTCTTTGTTATGATTTAAGTATCCAAATGCTTATAGTTTTTCCATGTAAGAAGTAGCTATTCAGTTTTTATTCTCATGATAATGTAAAGAGCATGAAATGTATTTAATCATAGCGATCTTCTGCTTTAAAGGTATTAGCCTACTGTATTCTTTTTAAACCTGTTACTGTACAGACGTATAATGAAAGCTCGTCTCGATTATTAAGAAATAGGTAGAACCAGCTTTTGTGAAAATGATTTATAGATGAGTGAGTAGGTATAGAAAGTGTGATTGTAGCACATTAGATTTCATGGCCCCTCTCCTTTAACATTAGCATAATTACAGACTATCCCCATGTGCTTTAACATTCTGTATTTTGGATACAGAGGTGATATGAGGTGAAAAGGGCGTCGACATTTAAACCGCAGTTGAGTTGTAAACAGTCTATTCCGGGCTCTGGGAGGTGAAGTAGTCATTTGGAAAATATAGGTCAGCACGAAAATACTGCAAACTCAGGAAGCGCTGCTTCTTCTGTAGTAGCAACATCAAAATATACCGTCTAGCAAGTTAATTTGTTTAAACTTGCTCTTATCCTAAGAATCTAGTAACAATATGAAATAAAGGTACATTTATACCTTAATGACCTAATGCAAGAAAGGAAAAAGTTGGTGAAGAACCACTTAGATAGTAAATCACAGTTTTCTGCTACCCATCTCTGTGGTGTGGGAAAGCGTGTCTGCCTCACATTCAAGGGTTCCCGAGTTGGAATCTCGGTGAGGGTGAGTTGTCTGGATTAGGTTTTTTCCGGGGTTTTCCCTTATCCTGTATATTGCCATTTTCTTTATCGTCCTATATGACACACATTGGAGGACATTAAATTAAAAAAGAATTGCTGAAGCGGACTGTCAAATTCCTTTTGGTAATATAGTGCTTTGTGTGTGTGTGTGTGTGTGTGTGTGTGTGTGTGTGTGTGTGTGTGTGTGTGTGTGTGTGTGTGTGTTTGTTTGTTTGTTTGTTTGTGTGTGTGTGCCTGTATGTGAGAGAGAGAAGTGCACGCCTGTAAAACTATACGTGGTCTTGGTTCTTTATCATGTTTACACTCTGCTCTTGCACACTTAGCTTTTTATTCACTAGTTTTTGCAGTATTTAAAACTCGTTGCAGCCATTTAAATTCTCCTGATCGTACTATTGTAATGCCAGGGCACAACGAGCTGGAACGTAGAGCTTTGGTTCTCAGCCATGAAGTGCACATGGGTCCGATCCACCCATTGTGCTATTTAAGTCCGGATATTGGACCGGTGCACTCAGCATTGTAAAGAGTGTGAAGCTAAGATAAGCAGCGATTCTTTCGGCCGGGGATGTGTGATGCTGGCCACTTCAACTCTCCATAACATTTGAATGATCGTTCATCTCTACTGTTAGAAGTCCCAGCTCTTAAGAATTCTTATTTATAATACAGTAATGCAAATTCATTTTAAGTATCATTTTTCTCAAACTAAGATAATTCGTTAAACAAGAACAAGAGGCGGTAATTTTCAGTAAAAATTCGGAGATTAATACTAAAATGTCTGTCATGGCCGTTTTTCAAAGTGTTTTATTTCATGATTTGTTCTTACACACACACACACACACACACACACACACACACACACACACACACACACACACACACACACACACACACACACACACACACACACACACACACACACACACACACATATATATATACTTTTGTATCAATACACGTATATTATAAAATTTAAACACAATATTCTAAGCTTTATTATGTATTTGCCAGGAGAGGGGATGAAAATGACAAATAGAGGATATTCTAATAGTAATGGCTGATTTGACGAGGAACGTAGGGTAAATAAATACAAGTAAAGGCAAAATTGGTAAAGTGGGGGGAAATAACTTCTCTAAGGAGGAGTATCTGCAAAGTAAATACTACTACAATGAACTATTGGAAAGTAAAAAAATCTCAATGCAGACAAAAGAAAGCAGATAAACTAATCACCACTATTGCTGAAAATAATGTGAGTAAAATATGGAGAGTTATACAGACATGTACAAAAAATATGCAATCAAACATAATGTAAGTCAGGATGAGTGGTTAAGTTATTTCTCAACTTTATATGTATGTGAAACATCTAAAAAGGGGAGGATAATCCCAGTAATAGACAATAACTTTAGTGAGATATTGGATAGGGATATAACAGGGGAGGAAATAATAAACCAGGTTAGAAGAATTAAGAGAAATAAAGCTCCAGGAATAGGTGGTATACCAGGAGAATTTCTTAAAGCATGGTACGAAGATGGGAACAGGGTTAAGGGTTCCATTATATAACCAAAGGTTATATACCGAACAGTTGGAGAAAAGCAATTATACAGGCAATATATAAGGGCAAAGAGGAAATGGATAAACCCAGCAACTATTGGGGAATAGCACTGTTGTCCAATGTTGGGAAAATTTTTAGAGGAATACTAGCTGATAGGATGCAAAAATGGATTGAAGAATTCAGTATTCTTTCAGAATATCAAATGGGCTTTAGGAAAGGTAGGAGAAAGTTGGCAATGTCTTTACACTGTCACTAGGGAACAAGTATTTAAGGTATAAAAAGATAAAATATATATGATCTTTACTGTCCCGAAAAAGCATCCGATCGAATTGAGATGAATTTTCTGTAGCATAAACTATTAATGAAGGGAGTGAGTAACGAAATAGTAACAATTCTTAAGGATTTTACAAAGAGAACACATATTGCATAAAATATGAAGGAACAATAACTAGGGAAATGCACCAGGAAAAAGGGCTAAGGCAAGGCTGCAAGTTAAGTCCAGTTTTGTTTGATTTCTTTATAGATGATATATTGAAAAATATAAGCAGCAATAATAATTTCTTGCCGGTAATTAATAATTTACAAATGCCTGGATTATTTTTGCAGATGACTTGGTGATTGGTGCTGTTACTATAAATGGGTTAAAATATCTTTACAAAAAATAGATAAATATTGTGCAGATTGGGGCCTAAATGTGAATAGAGATAAAATCCAAATTGTAGCATTTAAAAAAGTTACCAAACTGAGTAAACATGAGAAGTGGCAGAAAGAGGGAATAGAATATAAAGTGGTACGTGAATGTAATTACTTAGGAATGAAAATTGATGCTGGAAGGAAATGAGAGAAGCAAAAGAATTGTGCACTGGCAAAAGAGAAAGCAGCAATGGTAGCTGTAAGAGGATGCTTGTCTAAAATACCTGAAATGGAAATGAAATGGTTAGAAAGGGTATATAATTCGGTGGTTGAAACACGAATGCTATATGGTATTGAGATATGGGGGCTGGAAAAGGGATGGGAAGTTTTAGATTATGTACACAGGGGGTTTTGTAAGGAAGTACTAGGGCTGCCAATATCAACTGCAAATGAAGTAGCTCTAATTGAAATGGGGAGAGTTCCAAGAAAAGGATTAGTTTTAGAAAGGGAATTAAAATATTGGTATAGGGGATTGAATTTAGAGGAGGGGAATATATTTCAATAATGCTTGAAGAATCAAGAGCTAAGTTAACCAAATAAGGAATGGGTAAGTAATTTACGAAATAACTTGGAACATAATGGGTGATATTTGGAGAAAGAGAAAACTAATTATAAAAGTTTTCGTAAAGAGGCCAGCAAAATATTTGAAGACATGGAGATTCAGAAACTGTTTAGTCATTTAGCAGAGAGGAGATCACTTGTCTTCTATATTCCATTGAAAGATAGCTGGGGTAGAGAGAGGTATATAGATAGCACGGATCTTGTGTGTGTGTGTGTGTGTGTGTGTGTGTGTGTGTGTGTGTGTGTGTGTGTGTGTGTGTGTGTGTGTGTGTTAAGTCATATCGAACGATGAATGATATTGGTAAAATGATGCTCAAATGAGTCTGGGGTTCACGGAGCTTAGAGCTACCCGACATTCGTCTTTAAGGATAAGGGAAAAGCCGAGATTTGAACTCGGGACCTCTTGAACGTGAGGCAGACACGCTACCATCTACAGAAAGGGGATAGAATGGTTAGGAGCAGGGATATGGTGATTAAGAGGTCAAAGAAATGGATACCCGCAAGACGAGTGCCCACTTTGTGGGGACAAAGAGTTAATTGTAAGGAAACGGAGTTGTGGAGGAACGAATGTAAAATACCAAAGATGAACATGAGAATTAGCTTAATCATGTTTTTAAATAAATGTTATAAAAACCTAGGGCTGTTTCTAAGTAAGGTAAAAAAGAAATGGATATGAATAGTAAAAAGAAGGAAGGAATAATAGGTGACTATTCTGTAACAACACATATTATAACTCGTCTGTAAGTAAACTTCAATGGAGTGTCCTGTGTAGCAGTGGCCTGGGCCAAAAACACGGAGTAGTCCGACAATTATAAAAGCTTATTACCTCAATAAATATTATTATTACTATCATCATCATTATTATTCTATTGATCATTACGAGGATCGTTCCATTTTGATTTCCAATGTTGTTTTTACACCCAGTGAAAACCTTTGTGCTCCGGCGGATACATTCACTTTCTCAGCATACTCTCCATTAAGCTGCGCTCACTTGTGTCGCCCATATAAGTTCTGTAGATCTTCCTCGAACTGTTTTTAGAGTCGTGCAGCCACCTCAAGACAAACTTTCCTGCTCATTTCTTTTGAATTACGTAATGCAACTATTGAAAGTACTGTACACGTAGAGGAGTACGCCATACTGTTCATGGTGATCCTGATTTCAGCCGATCAATGAGATTTCATCCTTGTCTCAGAACACTGGATCATGTGTTTTCCTAATGAGACGCTATACAGACTTCTTTATCAGGGGGCTGCCTTTGTTTCCACTGTATTAAATGGGCTTTGGTCTCCGGCTCATGGTATTGAAGACAAGACTCTCGCAAGACGAGACATGAACCCTTGTGGATCTTGGATGTAGTGTTGTAGATCCCTTGCATGCTGCATTCAGGCTTTAATAATATTAACTAGACATGCGCACACTCCTTGCAGAGAGTAGTTCATCAGTTGTCTTTGCGATAAGCGGCGATGAATTTTTGTGTGTTTTTACACTTCAGAATATGATATCGATCACATTTTTTAGAACACAAAACACAAATACAGATGTCACATAGGTTGTGGAAAGCTTTATTGGAACATATCTATTGGTGGAAGCCGTAGATTGCCAGTCTTATAGTCACATGTCACTTGCGTTCAGGATCTGTCTTTCAGACAGACGCCTTCTGTTGTTATTTCAAAGATTTCCCCTTCGAAATCTGTTCTGATTTTAGAATAGCAGTTTGTGTAAATCTTCCCTAGCAGTCTTACATATTTAGGATGTATTCCTATTGCATACAATGAATTTATCAAGCTGTTGTGGTCTGCCGAGTCGAATGCTTTGGTGAAGTTGACAAATGCCATATATACCTTTAGATTGAATTCAGCTGCTTTCTCTATAACCTGATTTATGGTCTGAAGCATTAATATCATTCAGGGATTTGCTCACCCTGTAAGAAACGGCCGAGCTGATCCCACCAGTGGGTGGGAGACCCTTGCCCTTAGGGGATGTTACGGGCTATTTATTTATACCGCTGTGGGGCAACATAATGTGTTTGATACACCTCCGATATTTTCTCAAGTATATGTGGATTTTCCATCTAAAAGGAAACATGCACAGCACATAAGTATACCCTCTGAATTATATATTTTTATTTTGTATTGGTTGAATCTAAACTGACATAACATTGCTTGTCTTACTCAGATTTAAAGTAACATGTGTTCTATTAAATAACCTGGTGCACTTGGCAAGCGTTTGCTTTCGCGTGGGTGTAGAATTAGAAAGGTCGCCAACTGGTGTGTGTACAACTTTAGCTCAGAGTTTAGAGCTTTGTAGAAAATGCACTGTACATACATATTGCATTTCAGCAGAAGTGTACTTACTTGCCCGTGGCAGCTGCATAAGCTGTGGTGTACCATTTAGTTCGATTTATTGTTCTGATCTTTCATAGTGCGCAGGGAAATTAATTGTTTATTGTTAAAGGAAAGTAGGGTTTTACGTTCAGTGATCATATAAGAGTTAAGAAAATATCAAATAAAAATCACTCTAAGATACCCTAACACTAAATTTGCCCATTTCCTTAATTTGTATGGCATTTATTTAAAAATGAATACAAATAATTTATGTCAACAAATTCAGTTGTAATCATTAATTTCCATGATATAACATGTTATAAAATTGACATTGAATATTAGAGCTACATATATGTAAACAAGCTGAAGGATACTTGTAAACTGACATAGGAGTTGTTATGCAGTTGATTTCAGTTGGCTCAGAGCATCATATCAACAATAGCCATAAATCACTGACGCGTAGGTAAAGATGAAGTAGTGAGTGCAGTCTGGGATGAAGGATGAGTTTGTTTTAGCGTAACGTCATTGCGTAAACTCCAGTAGCAGTTCATTTCCTGCATTATTTTAAAGCTTATGAATCCATATGACTGATTGTGAATATTACTGAAGTATTTTATGTACTTGGGCAGATATATGGCATGCCATTAGTTGATCAAAATGGAATTTGAAAGGAGATATTGTTTTCTGTTAGAAGTATAAAATCAGAATAATACCATTCTAATTAAAATGCAACAGCAACAGTAATAAAATTGATTATTATTATTATTATTATTATTATTATTATTATTATTATTATTATTATTATTATTATTATTATTATTATTATTATTATTATTATTATTATTATTATTATTATTATTATTATTATTATTATTATTATTATTATTATTATTATTATTATTATTATTATTATTATTATTATTATTATTATTATTATTATTATTATTATTATTATTATTATTATTATTATTATTATTATTATTATTATTATTATTATTATTATTATTATTATTATTATTATTATTATTATTATTATTATTATTATTATTATTATTATTATTATTATTATTATTATTATTATTATTATTATTATTATTATTATTATTATTATTATTATTATTATTATTATTATTATTATTATTATTATTATTATTATTATTATTATTATTATTATTATTATTATTATTATTATTATTAATTCCTCTTAGATATCAAGAAATGAAGATTCTTCTCGCGTGTACTATTGTACATGTTGAACATCGAGCCATTAAAACGAATTTATCTTCACCTTGAAACCATTACTTATGGTGGCCGCAAGCAAAAGTTGTTTATAAATTTTGTAATGTTGGTTAAAATTTAAAAAAAAATGTAAATCTTGTTGTAAAATATGAAACTGATTGTGAATATAAGTGAAAAACAAGAGAGGAAAAAGTTCATGTATAACTAATTATTGAGTGGTTACTATAAGGATGGAATAAACATCCGGAAGACGCCAATATAAATGTTCTCTCTTAGCAAGGAAGACGTGTTTCAGAGAAAGTTGTGTCAAGTTGTATTTTACAATTTATTAGTTGTTTTTATGAAGTTAATAACATTCGTTATAATAATACAAGTGTTATCATTTCATTCATTTATGGGAAACAAAAACATCGATCCGAGACCATGTCCAGGAGTCTTTTGTGTTCGTCGACTTCAGTTAAGCTGGGAAAAGCTGTTGAAGTTCATTATCAAACTGTTGTATATTACAAATTGCTCACGACACAACACAAATCAAACTGTAAAATATTAAACTTTTGCTTCAAATTAGTGATTCAATCTGACGCAAATCGTAAAATATAATATAAAATGTGTCGACGGGCCCTAAAGCCCCACACACTCACTCACTCACTAATATAAAATGTAAAACTAAAAGTACTACAACTTACGAATGGAAAGTATTAAAAATCGCTGCAGAACCTCACTGACTTGTGCTTATTACTTTCTCTTCTACAATATACATAATAGGTAGAGAAGGTATTTCATTCCACGCAAAAATTTGATACCAGATTTCAGTAGAAATGAATGTTTTGAGGTACTCTGAATAAAAGAAGTATATGCATGTGTATGAACAGCGCAGCACAAAATCGTAAAGTCGGTTAAATACCAAACTTCGTATTTAAATTTAAAATCTTCCAAGGATAGAAAACAAAGATTTTCAAGAAAATCACCCCTCCCCCAGACTAACCTATGCATGGAACATTCTTGGAAAATGGAAATTAATTGTTCTCCCACACTAGCCGTGTGTAGGCTAAGGTTTGTATAGAGTGAGACTGAAAAACAAAATATATCCCATTGTATATGAGATCTCCTAGTGGTTTACTGCGAAAATACGTCTCAGGTGGAAAATTTAATGTCATACTGGCACGTTGACCATGGTAGCTCAATGGTTGAGAGCAACTGGGCGGAGACCAGGAGATCCGTGATTCAATGTCCGGCTATGTCATTGAATTTTTAAGTCTAACTCCCACTACCCATTCTTTGAAAATTCGGCTGTTATCAAAAATATGTTTAAGACCTTGAATTTTCTGGAAATGTTCTCAGAAGCCCTCTTCATTCTGGATTAGTTTTGCATAGCTAGTAAGCCGTAAGTGGTGTATAAAACCTTAATGCACAAAAAAGGAGAACCATGTTAAAACAAACAATTTTTGCCTTACGTAGAAAATGAAGCTAGCTACATTGAATCAATAAATATTACACAAATACAAAACATTTGCCACTAAGGGTTCACTTATCTTAAGAAATTGGTGTTAATACTGCTTTTCAAATGGAGATCGATTTCGCAAACAAATCGCTTGCGTCCTCAGTCCACAGATAAACTCCGTTGTCAAGGATACCGGTTACCATGTTTTTCTTGTGTTTTTTTTTTTAGTATTACCAACGTCTTAAAACGAAACAAACCTAAAAATAAAATCCACTGCTGGTATTTCAAAATTCATTATGCGATGTTTATTTTTTAAAATAAATATATTTTCCTACACTATTAAATCTATCGGACCATTTAATTGTGTTAATAATTTAACTTCAGGATTTATTTCATGGTTAAATGACCAAAAATGATCTGCTACGGCCGATTTATCAGTTTGTTTATACTTAATGTTACGAAAATGTTCTTTCGTCCTGGTTTACAAATTACGTTTCGTCTTTCCAATATAAACCTGATCACAATCTAAACAATTAAATTGATAAATACCAGATTTTTTATTATTAGGAATGTTATCTGTTTTAGAAAAATGTAGTAAATTTTTAATACTCTATTTATTTTGAGGAACTAAAATTATATCAAACTCTTTAAAAAAATTTGAAACTGTTTATTAACCCAAGGATAATAAGTAAATTTTTTAAAATTATAGTCTTCTTTTATTTTTTTAGGGGTAGAAATATGATTAACAGTTTTTTTGATATTTAAAATTTCTAATCTTCTTTTGTATAAAATCTTTATTGAAACCATTAATTAAAGCAGTATTAATAATATGTTTATATTCTTTATTGAATTCTTCTTTATCCAGGGGTATATTTATTAATCTATAAATCAAACTATTAAAAATATCAAATTTATGTGAAAATTTTCCATTTGAAAAGCAGTATTAATACCAATTTCTTAAGATAAGTGAAGCCTTAGTGGCAAATATTTGTATTTGTGTAGTAATTTCTGTCTTTTTTTTTTTTTTTTTTTTTTTTTTTTTGAGCGAACCATTTCCAATGCTATTCCTTGTTTTTTTCTGAATTTTCCAATATTTGAATGTTTCTTTAGAGGAAAGTCTTTATGTATTTTTTCATTCTCTTGGCCATGCAAAGAGAATGACATTTCAAAGGTACAGTGACTACCTCTTCATAGACTTGACTACAGGTAGTCTACTACATTCCCCTATTCTTCTTGCAACTGCAAGAAAATTAGCAATAAGATAATGTTTATCCAGTAACATGAAATAGAAGAAAGAGCGTCTATATGAACCGTTTATACAAGAATAGAGAACGTCACGTGAATGCAGAACATAAGACTTTTTGTTCGTGTTTTTGCACGAAGTGTGTCGTATTCGTTTCCTCATGCCTACGGAGACTAAACGTTTGATCGCTAGAGAGCAGCCTTGCATTACCATATTTTTGGCGCTGCGTGTTTTCGTCCTCGTCTGTGAATGCTAATAATAGTATCATATTGCCCTACGTTCTGTTGGAGCTCTCCTGCAAAGCATAGTGACATAAGCAGTTATTACCACAATTAGAGCTCTTCCAGGTTGTTCAACTTCGACTTTTCAGCTTGCCAAAAATGTCGCAGGGCGGTTCCCAGTGTCTGTTGACTGAAACTTATGGGCAGAGGCTCGACCAAAGGAGAATCAGACCTCAGCTTAAGGTTACACAGCTGTGTTCAGAAATTAATGTATTAAGAAATTTGTACCAGCACCCAAATGCAACCTAAGTTTCTGTCGTAGTAGTCATATTCATTCCAAAACTATCTCCAAAGCTACAGAACGATAGCAGTCTGGGGAGGATATCCGTCCCCTTCAGCTGCCGTGGTGCGGGCGCTGCGGACCCTTAGCACTCGTTACTAGAGGAACCTCGGGCCGAACTGCCGAGCCCCTCCCGAAGGGGAGTTGTTCGGATTGGGTTGGACTCGAGGGGCATTGTGCTCCAGACACCCGTGGGAGATCGAGTACCTCCGGTCAAACCTCGGCCACCTGGAGGGTGTAAAGGGTTGCTTCAGAAGTCCCGAGTACTAGCCTGCATATCTAGCAGGTGTGCTAGATCACCGGGCGGCCCCACCGAGGTTTTCGGTAGTCTTCCCTGCGGGGTTGACGCGCGTAAGTGGCGTATCTACTTCCACCCGTCTTGAGATGGGGGTGGGGGCTTTTTAGACTCGTGGTATTGCCCCATGGAAAGAACCCCGGAGTTTCCATCACTCCCGGGTTGATAGAGGCCGGGATCTTCAGACTTTCGGGTAGACCTAGTTGTACAAGTGTGTATCATATCTGTTGTGGTATAAATGACTGGATTAGAAACACTATGTTCGACATCATTGTAAATGTAAATGGATTAAAAGTTTTTTCACGGGTTTTCCTGGATCGCCAATGCTGGGTAGGTTAATTACATCCCCAGAATTTCCTGTCCTTCCATTTCATCTCCATTATTATTTCATACGGAAACCAGTGTAGTTAAGATATTCATAGGAAAGCTGGATGGCAGAAGGAGAAGAGGAAGACCCAGGAAAAGATGAGTAGATGATGTAGAAGACGACTTGAAAAAGTTGGGGGTTAAAGGCTGGAGAAGAAAAGCAGAGGACCGAGTAGAATGGAAGAGGGTGGTTAGGGAGGCCAAGGGTCTACATGGCCTGTAGCGCCAACTATCATCATCATCATCATCTCTCATCTGGTGGTCTCTTTCAGGGTAGAAGTGTCAGTGAGTGTCTCGGCGCTGCATGGCAGGATGATATGCTCCTGGTAAACACCTCCTCCGGTAGAATGGTCTCCGGGTTGGCATAGTAGGCCGTTTCACGACCACGGTGGATGGGATGCCCGGTTGTACTGGTCTGCCAGGAAGTTTCTAGATCAATTGTAGGGAACCTGCCCTCTCCACTGTCGTGACTGCTTGGGTCGTCCGCCCTACAAATCCTCTCCTCTCATCCATCGTCCCGGGGATAACGTAATAGATCAAGTCTGGTCGCAGTGCCGAATCCCCTACGTAGCATAATCCAACCCAACTTTTGTTATTTTCATACTGTGCTTGAAGTTACTTTCCCTGTTGATTTAGAAATGCATGCTTGTAATTTGGCTATGCTATTTTCACAAACTGTATTAACCATTTAAGGGAAAAATATGTTTTATTTGTTAACAACACTTTCAGTTGTGGATCATATCACCGCCACCGGTATGCAAGAATTTCGTCTCCCCTTATTAGAGTTCTTTTACATGTCAGCAAATCTACTAACATAGGGCTGTCACTTTTAAGCATATTTAAAATAAGTCGACATACGAATGCACTCTCATACACTCATTTCATAGTAAACAGATCCACTACCATAGCAGGTAAACAGTTGAAGCCCCTCTCCTTTCTCATTACCCATTTGTCTATTGTGGTGGATAGACAGTATTTGACAGGACGCTGGTAGTTTGCACCTTAAAGCTTTACTAGCCAAGAGATGGTAGCAAGCTACTTTCTTGTGCTATGTGTTTAGAGTTTTAACGTTTGGCAGCAGATCTGCGTTAAACTTGTATTTCTCTTTCTTTGATTCATAATTAAATGGGAGAACCATTACTTCAAAATATACTTATTGCCACGAGAAATGAATTACTATGAAAAATGAATGCACCATATCTTAATTATACAGGTGTACAATTAGACCTGCCTATTACTGACGTGTTGTAACTGTAATACTAGTAAAATATTGGTATATGCAATGTCCCCATTTTCTCATTGGTCTGGGTGAATCAGTTGGTTAGATGCTGAGGTTTAAAACCCCGCTCATGGCTTTTAAGTGTGCTTAAAAGCGACAGCCTCATTTCAGTAGATTTACTGTAATGTAAAAGAACTCCTGGAGGAATATGTATATGACAGTGCCATTAACAAGGTCTAAGTAGACAAAATACCTCAACTAAATAGTTTACAGCATTTATATTGTGAAACATATATGTAGCCGTAAACGTTATCACTTTCTAAATTAGACATACATGTTAACCTTTATAATTACGTAATATACCGTATCATCTGAGTATTCAGGAATGTACAATGTGGTTCCAGAACGCGGAGTTCAGTCAACATTTTACAATGAAATAGTCAGTAGGCTCAAAGAAATGCAATCTATGTTGCTACATATCTAATAACATTTGTTTTATTTCAGTGACCACGAATATGAGCCGATCTCGGCGCCACCGCCGAGGCTGCACGTGACAGATGTAGACATGGAGCTGGGCATGGACGAGGAGTTCGATGCCATCAAGCCCCACCAAGTCAAATCCGAAACGAGCAGCACCAGCAGCCGGGAGCGTCGCTTCCTTCGCATACCACTGGAAGATGATTTTGCAGTCAATCTCCATGGTGACGGCGAAGACGAGGATGAAGCCATGTCGGGCAGAGGTGAATGGGAAGGGGGGGCACCTGGAGCGCTGGATGGACCTGCCGAGCCCGCACTGTCAAATATAGTACCAAAACCGGAACCGGACGATCGCTACTTCGCCAACACGCCAACCACCGAGGCATCGGCCACAGATCGCGATGTGAATACTAGTCAACTGGACTCTTCCGGATTGGAGGAAGTACCCTTGAAGCGCGAAAACAGAAAAAAGGGAACAACAGAAGAAGCGGCATCCCCGGCGGGGGGATCAGGGTTCCAACAGAAGCTTCGATCACAGGCCGGCAGAATCCGTACAAAGCTTCGTAACATCAAGAGGCCCACCTTCAATCTCCCAGAACGTCCAAAATTTAACATGCCAGAACGGCCAAAATTTAATCTCCCCGAACGTCCTAAATTTCACATGCCAGAGCGTCCAAAATTTAATCTACCTGAACGGCCTAAGTTTCATATGCCAGAACGTCCTAAGTTTAATTTTCCAGACCGATCCAAATTTCGCTTGCCTGAACGTCCTAAAATCAACCTTCCTGAAAGACCGAAATTTAACTTTCCAGACCGGCCGAAATTTAATATGTCAGACTTAAGCAACAGATTCAAGGAAGGTAGAAAGAAAATAAGCAGCAGCGTAAGACGTCCACTTCGTGAAAAATCTCAGAATGTATCTTCAGCAGCCTCCACCTCATCATCACCTCGAAAAAATATTTTTGACTTCAAGACATACCCTCGCATTTTCGATCGCAAGGCTAAGCAACGTTCCGATTATGCTACTTCGTCGCCGAAAGCTACGCGAGGAATGACTCCTCCGCCTCCTGCAAGGAAAAAAGGTCCTGTTGGTTCACGTTGGATGCACCGCTTTGGTGATATTAAGTACGCCGATACTGAAAGCCAGCGCACTGCTGCCAGTGAAGATGTAGAAGATTCCCGTAAGACTGAAGATATGGAAGTGGAATCTGGTCGAGGTGAAGATATCGATGGAAGATCCGAATCTACGTCAGCGTTTCAAGATAAAGATTACGGGTATGCTGTAACAGAAGCGCTAGAGCCCCCGGAGCGCATTCCTCTGGCCAGGCAGCCTAGCACAGCAAGCAGCGCACCGGAGTCTGATCGTGAACAACGCTCTTCTGGCTCCTCTTCAGACCGCCGCCGAGCTGGAGTCCTGGAGGAGATTGATTCAGATGAATTTTTCCTTCGAGAGAAGGGTTTGAGCCAAGAAGACGTTGAAGTTGGACGTTACCTCACCTCGGAAATTCGCGACGCCTTTCGCGCTCCCAGCTCTCAGTTGGATGTGGAATTTTACGATGATGATATAGAAGACGCAGAGAACCTTGCACAGCAGTATCGTGGTACACCAGAGCGAGTACCTGTTCGGCCAGCAAGAACCAGAACCTTACGTAAGCGTTCAAGTAAGAGCAAGGAATCCACTCCAGCTGAGGGGGAAAGTGAAACAAAATTCAGCACATTTCCTCCAACAAGACCGCGGCGAAGTCGCAGTCGCCAGTCTCGTGATGAAAATGAAGTAGCACAAGAAGAAGATCTGAGATACGAGGAGGATTCCTTGAGGCCAGAAATATGTGATTTTGAAGAAGCGTTTCGTCAAGAGTCTTTAGACAGATCGAGAGAAGAAAACAAATGGCAGGAGAGAGAAGAGCTTCAGACGATGCCCTCGGAACCACCCATGCCGCCAAAGCGAGCACGACGTGGCAGAAGGGAGGTCATTGAACCAGACACTTTGTGTAACGGAAATTACACCAAAGAGGACTGGATGGAAAATGTTGGTGCAGAAATTGAACCAACCGACGAGGTGAGAAATAAATTATGTTTAAGTATTTTATAAAACAAAAGGTCTCTATTTAGATACTTTATGAGATTGTATTCCATTGATCACTATAGAATTTCCATTCCCTTTCCCTTTTGGTACCTTGGTAGAAATGTTTATTACATTCACGGGAAAGAAATGTAACTTGAGATTCTTGTGTGAACTTTCTCTAGATATTTTCGCACCTTAGGAATACAACGAACATGTCAAAGATATGAACTTAGGTCTGTTTTACAATCCATAAATACATTCCACTTACATATTCACTCCAAAAATCCCTCGCGAGCATGACATACAGTAAAATTAACAAGTGACATAGAAACAAAGTAGATCAGGAATCCTACTCAAGCATAAGATACTGCTTTTAAATTCTTCTCTTCTACTAATTTTGTTTGGACTGAATATATATATATATATATATATATATATATATATATAATTATAATGATATTGAACGTATATATATTCGAATCTCTAAATCTTACTATTGTATAGATTGTTTCTCTAGCATATTTATTTATTTATTCATTTATTTATTTATTTGTTTATTTATTTATTATTTACTTATTTATTAATGCTGTATAAGGATGCCGTGATATTATAAAACTACAGACAACAAACGGTATGGCTAAAATGGCTTCAAATCATACTGAGATTGCCATGGGCCACTTCATTCTATTCTGAATATATGACAGTCAACAAGACTTTGGGCAAAATTTCTTTTTCGACAAATATATGGCAAAACAACTTTTGATGAGATTTCTGATAAAATAATAAAATAAAATAAAATGGTAGAATGCGCTGGCCATCCACTAGAACACATGTCCTGAGAAAATAGACTATGGTACCATTAAGTTTACTAGGTTTGGCAGCATTGAGACACTAATTTTGGGATCACTTATCCTGGGGTCTTTTGATTTTTTTCTGATTTCATCTTCTTACAATTTTTTCATTCTTAATAATTAGACCATTTTTGTAGATTAATTCCGTTTTATTTATTTATTTATTTTTTGTGTTTTATGGAATGTTTTAAAAAAATTGATTTCAAGTTTTGAGGTTTCAGAAACTATATGCAGCCTCCTGTCATGTATTAAATTCTGAGTGAATATTTACTATCATTTAATAAACGTCATGTTTAAAAGCTTCTAGTTCGGAGTTTTTCCAGAACAAAGATTGCCTTAGATTAATAATAAATCTGAGCCAATGTGTCTCTGAGTGTTCTTATTTACCTCAAAAGTTTTCTGCATTTCTGTCAGAAGTGTATCTTAAAATTAGAAGCTTCATTCATATCCATACGAAAAATAAAGGCAAATATCCCAATCTCTTTATGTTAAACATATTCATTTTTTTTACATCAAGTTCGTAAGAAATTAATTAAGTTTAAGGCAGAGACAAGTATCTGCAATTCACCCTTAGGAAGTTATAATTGCCTTTTATTGAAACAATCTAACATGACACTAACTACATTTTGTGGTAGCAAAAGCTCATATATGTTATATATAAATATAGGGTAGTTAAATTATAATTGAACCCACTCGCAGGCTCTCTCTACTTTGCGAGCAATACTCAACAGTCGATACTGGGCTTCAGAGAAACCTGTGCTACCGCATGAAGCACTTCATTATGATCAGAAAATTGGAGTGTGGTACGCGATAAATGCTAGAAGAATAATAGAGCGGCTATTCTTTGCTGAAACAGTAAATGCAGAGCGATATGAGAGATTATTTCTGAGGCCATTTTTCAATCACTCGACAGTAGAGAAATCGTATGGTTAGTTCCAGCAAGATTCTGCAACAGCAAATACGGCTGCCGAATCATTAAATTCAGTAAGAAATGTGTTTGATGACAGAATAATTAGTATTGATTTGTGGCCCCCTCGTTCTCCTGATCTAACGAGTTGTGTCTTTTATTTATGTGGTTCTTTAAAAGATAAAGTGTATCTTCCACACACTACAGGAACATGGGGAAATAGTGCAAGAAATCACAAGAATTTCTACTGCTGAGCTTCGTAGTGTGAGCAGAATATTTACACGAGATATGCTGCCTGTTTGAGAGCAGAAGATCAACATTTCCAGTATCTATTATAAGATAAGGATTCTAATCTGCGTTTGCCGGTGTAAGTTCCTCGGTGACTGCCGGCCGTCTCGCGCAGTAGAGCGACGCCATGAGTGGGTTCGACTATAATTTAACTACCCGTTATTTTAGGATGATATACCTACACATAATTGAAATACAAAACAAGTAGAGCCATGTGTTCGATATCCAGAAAACAGACGTATGAACTTGTACTTAATATACATTTTGCACTAAAAAATAAGTTTCTTAGCTTAATTTAGTTAGGCAATCGATAGATACCACGCGAACAGTCTAGTTATGCACACTTGCTCACAAAATAGCTACTAATTCGTATTCCTTTTGGTCTTAAATTGCTGGCAGGGAGATGTGCTAAGGATGTCTAAATCCGTTAGCAACAAATAGGTGTTTGCTGGTATCAGCGAGTTTGTTCTTGGAAGAGAGGCTTCATCTACTATTTTGAGGAAGGGAAGAATAAATATGTTCATATATTAATATTTTTAAAAGAACTGATGCTTCATTTTTGTTCAGTTTCAGGTGACAGCCCTGAGAATGGAATCAGATTACATAATTCCTTCAGCTCCTCTTGGAGAAGAAGAAGAAGAATTTGACATGCCTCCGGAACCACCTCGACGTGGACGCAGAAGCTCGCGCGGTACCACTTCTCTCGTTGACGAGGACCGGACCTCCCGAGGAGCTGAATCCATTGCTTCCGAGAAGGACCAGGCCGAATTCGATACTGTTGAACTCCCCGATACGATGGCTGGTTATGCCTTTATAGACAAACCTTCAACAAAACCTCGGAGACCAAAACCTCCTCGTCCAGCCCCTCCCAATCGAAGGAAAAAGAATGGTACATTATCCCATTTCTTTTCTCTTCCTCTTAGAGGAAAGCCTACGCGACCTCTTCGAAATTACAGTACCCTAGGGCCATCAAGACCTCCAAGAAAGTCGAAACGCACGGTTTCCCAAGAATACATGGAGCCCGAGAAGCGCAGTGAGGCTTACATTGAAATTGAAGATAAGATAGACATTTCACCGCCTACTTCGCACGCTGAAGAGTCTCATGAAAGTGCACGTGATCTACAGTCGGGTGATATCGTTGAGAGGATGAAGGGCCGCCCACTACCCCCTCCACCACGACCACCTAGGAAAGGAAGAGAAGGAAGAGAAGAATTGGAGTTAGAAGGTGCACAGGAACTGAAACAAGGAGAAGAAGAAGGAGTGGAGGAACCTCTGTTCGACATCGTAAAAGAGGAACCTCTTGGTGCTTTAAGTGATACCGTTTTTTATTCGCGTCAGAGACGGACTCCATCAGTGACAAAGGAGGAAGTGAAGATTAAAAGGGAAGAGGAAGAAATGGATATGGAAGAAGAAAGAGCAGAACTGGAGCAAGACAGAGAAGCATCTTTACCTCTTGAAGAAGAGGAACAGGACGAATATGTAGTAGAAGAAATCTCAAGAGCTACACAGACCGATCCATTACCTGAGGGTGTAGATGTAATAGTTGCTGAGGATGCAGGCACAGATACTATGGATTTGGAGAAAGAACGTGCTCCGAAATTAACGGATATGGGGCAGCAAACCTCAATACCAGAATCTTATATACCACCTGTACCTTCAGCTACACCAGGTCCTGCTCCAACTACCATTCGACCTCCTCCACCACCGGAGCCTACAATTATTGAAAAACCCATTCCGTATTATGTAATGCCTGATCCAGACACAGAAGTAGAACTGAAAGCTTCTAAATTGCAAGTATCTGAGTTAGATGTTGAACGACTGACAGTGGGTGAACTTCAGGCTAATAAAATTCTAGTATCAGATATAGATGGCGTTTCTATGCAAGTTGCGGAGTTGACAAGTAGATCTGGGAATATTGTCCTGAGTGGCCTTGAGCTCCCCCCAGGATTCCTTCAAGAGCTTGTGGAATCCCTTCCAATACCACAATACTCCTCACCTCCACAGTCTCAGTATTATTCTCCTCCATCACAACCACAATATTCTTCAATCCCACAGCCACAACAGTCTACTTTATCCACTGCAGCACCCGCAGAAGCCAGCTCTCCACCAGAACCAAAGCTGAAAGCTGAAGCAAAAGAAACAGAAGATCCAAAATCCATGGCTTCTTTGGAATCCAGCTGTGGTGAAGAGTTAAGGCTGGCTCCTGAAGAAAGCATAGAAGAAATGCCGAAATCAGAATCTCTGCCAGATGATGAATCTGAGAAATCAAAAGTTGAACCTGAGGTACCTACAATACAAGAGGCTCCTGTTACTGCAGAATCAAAGGAGGAAGCATCTGTTGAGAGTGAGCCTCAAAAGAAATCTGTATCCAGTCCTATCACAAAGAAAGACTCTAGCACTCCTGTAAAGGAAGCTCCAGAATCAACTTCTAAGTCAGCATCTCCAAAGGAAGAGGTTCCTAAAGTTCAGTCCATTCCTGTACATAGTGTGCCAATTCACTCTGTAGGTTTAGAGCAGTTGCATTCTTTTGAGTTCATCCCCCCAGCATTTCCAATATCAGTTCGTGTACCTTCTCGACAACGCCGTGGAGAGTTTGAGTCTGATGAGGAAGTAATTGACCTGATACAACCTCAGCACTCTGCTCCCAGGAGACGGCGTCATCATAAGCCTGCCATGCCACGATATAGTGATGAGGAAAGTGAGGAAGAAGAAACAGCTGTTGTTCGACCGGCTAGCAAACGACTGCACTCAAGTTCTCGTGAACCTACTTCTGCTGAACTTACTCTGCAGCTGATACAGGCCTGTCAGGGTCTCACATTACGTGCAATTCAACAGATAATGCAATATGCTGGTTCTCACCTGAGGGGGGATGCAGAGGACAAGCGACGGGACATGCAGATGGTGCTGTGTGTTCTTCTGATTATTGTGGCTGGCCTCATCCTCATGGGGTATGGCTCGGGAAAAACATATCATACACATCATTGGGACTATCATTTTCCACCCCGCTAATCTAGTGAATACATTTATGTGTTTAATACCAACACATATCTCCTTAAGTGGCCAACAATATTATATTTGGCAAAAGTCTTTCTTATTAGAAAGATATGGTCTGGGCAATTTCCAAAGAAGCATTCCCTTAAGAAATTCAGTTAAATAAGTAAATTGTGTTTCCTAATATGGGTATTACCTTTGAAAATAATGTGAATCAAGTTCTCACTGTAGAGGTTTAAGTATCTTCAAGCATAATACTAATGGTGATGAATTTAATGCTTTGCTAGTTCTTCCATAAGATTTAGTAAGTATATTTCTTGTCATTCAAGGAGATACTAAATTAACTAATCTACTTGTTCATTATCTTAGCCTACACTGCCGTAAAATGTAATGCTTTCCAGAATACAGAGGAAGAGTTTGCCCTTCTGATCATTCATATGCAGCATTAAGGTATTCATTAATTTAGTGCAAGATATGTCAGATTAATTTGTTATTGCTATATTTATGATAATGCACCACAGTGTCAAAAATAATCAAACCAAACTCGACAGGGCATGGTTATTATTAATTTTCAGTAAACTAAGAAATATATCGAGATTTAACTGTATTGGAACACCACAGTGAAGCGAAAAATTAATAAGAAATATATGCTTGAAAAATATATTTTATTTGCATGTAGTTAATCATGGTGGATTATAAAATTGCAAAACATAATAGCTAAACAGGGAAGACAAGAAAGACAAAGTAGCTGTTAGGTTGAGAGGTTTAGTAATCTTCCTTTAAGATTCCTTTAATTAGTTGCAATATCTCAAAAACTATTCTAGAAGTGTCAACTCAGTTTCATTTTTCTTGTTGAATATCATACAGAGAGACTGAATGAATGTTTGCTGCTGGTTATTTTACTTCTAAGAGCAGGTCCACAATATATGACATCAGGGATGATAATTAGGCAGGGGATGCTGAGATGTAGGGGCATATCAACCAGGCAAAAATATGGCTATTATGGGTAAATTGCAGAAAGAAAGGAATAGAATGGATCTGTGAGAGGTAGAGGAAAAAATATGAGCAAATGTGATACAGCTTTACATAGTGCGACTGCAAAGAGAGATTAAAATGGAGTTGTGAGAAGCTGAGGAGAGGATTTGAGAAATTTTGAAGTGATAGGGTGACTGGAAGAAGTTTTGAAAAAAGCAGCTAGTGAAGTTTAAATAATTTGTAATAGGGAAAGGAGACGCAAGAAATGGGCTGATGTGCAAGTGAGAAATATTGAAAAGTAAGGTTAGATGAATACAGACACAGTGAAACAATGGTAATATGAAGTTGAAACAAGTGGTAATAATTATTACAATAAAATATAATTATTTGTCACACATTTCACCCACCTTTTTAAGACAATTGACGAAATGCCAAAAAAAATTTGTGAAAATAGTCTTTTGAATTCTGTACAAAGCTCATCAATTTTCTTAAAAAATTAAGTGAAGTTTGTGACAAAGAATTCTATTTTATTGTAGTATTTCCTACTTCACTGTTTTTAGCTTCTATTGATTACATATTAAGTGCTAACAATTTGCAAGGATAGACACAAATTTGGCAAATAGCAAAAACTAATGCAGCATAGAAAAGTAAATGGGAAGCAATGGCATAAAAGGGGAAACACATATAAAGCAGTATGTAATTGTATAGAAGGGCTGCTCTGTTATCAAAAGGGCTAGGGTCCAGCTCAGGGGTAGCGCAAGATATATTTGTTTTAATACTTAACAATACATATCAAAACATATCAAATCATATATGACTGTACAGCTCTTTCAGTATGTTCAGAAACATATATTCAAAGTTGTTTCTTATCACATTTTTAATTTAAATTGATAAAAAAATTAAAGTATAGAATTAACAACGATAGAATTGATAAAATATATGTACCTGTATATTCGTTCACATTATGTGCATGGTAATTGTATGACATATTAGGAAACACTTTGTTACTTAACCTGTTTTCTCAGGGGGTAGCTAAACACAGCTGTTACTCCTTATTACCTTCCCTCATGAATACAATACACATCTTAGAACAAATATAGAAAGATTCCCAGAACACATATAGGTACTTATTCTTAGATAATGCAAGATTTTACCCAGTTATTTTTATAGTAAATGATAAAATCATAAATGCTTTTGGTAGAACACTTGACTACCCAGCCTGAGTAAAACTTAACTCTTATTCTCTAGCAAATTAAATTAGTAAAGTCCCCATGCTCATATTGAATTTCTATATAAGATTGTAATTTATTACACTGTATGTAATGTACATTGGTCTCCTTTTATGTTACTTAAGTTCCTTGTTACATTTTTTTCATTTTTGATTTTAAAATTAATTTTTATGTAAATATAAAAGTAATGTCTGAGTATGATTTACACAGTTATGTAACTTCTGTTTATGTGTAAATAAAACTCTATTTGTTTCAGTAACTTCTTTTAATCCACCAAGTTGAGAGGAATCCATTTCACTTCCTCAACTGCTGAAGATCCTCAAGGTTAAGGAAACTTGAACATCGTTGGATTGCATTAGCAGCATTTAGGCATTGTATAGACATGATGAACTGCACTGTATTATACTTTCAGCAAGTGATTTAAAAAATTAAATTATTATTATTTTCAACTTTATGTTTGTTCTTTTGTTTATTGTTAGTTCCAGCTCCCTAGAATTGTCTGACTTCATAATCCCCTCTCAGTCTCTAGACACAAATTAAATGGTTAAAATTACAACAGGGAGTTATAACTCAGGAACTATTTTACATGATGACTTAATTCTCTGCTAGAAACCTAGGCTTTTAAGCTGCAAACATGTTTCCTGCCATTAAACCATAAAACCATGATTTTTAGAACTTACAATTGAAGAGGTTGGTGCAAAATTCAAAATTCAAGTTCAGAGATATACAGGAAAGAAGAATTTTAAAATTTGCGTAAATTGGTAAAATGGTCCTATCTGCCCTACCTTTATTTTATAGAATCTTTGAACACTTAAAAATCTATATTCAATCCATTTTTGAGATTTTATAAAACTAAAATGTAATTTTTTTTTTTTTTTTTTTTTTTTTTTTTTTTTTTTTTTTTTTTTTTTTTTTTTGCTTGTAAGGATACTAAACCAATGCTTGCAGAGCCACTCATACAGCTGAAAAATTTGGCAGTAAACTTGAAATAACTATTAATTATTACAAAACCGTCTGAAATATTATAAAAAATTAGAATATGTTATAACTAATTTCTTTACAATGTGTACAATGTCATCATTTACTTCAGTATCCTGACATGTATTATCATTGTATGCCATTTTCAACAACAGATAAACTGTGTAATAAATTGATTGAATGTACTTTAACAACTCAAGGATCACCTTATAAGAGTCGAAATACAGGGCCAGGCAACTTGAGAAATTCTTCCTCATTTCTTCAAAGACATTTCTATGAAATCACCATGTACAATGTGTTTCAGAAACATTTTTAAGGCTGACTCAATTGGAACTTCACAGAAAATGCCTGCGAGAAATTCAAGGGCTTTTTTATCAGTTATATAAGGAGATCCCTTGTTTCTTCTCATCTTCCATTTTTGTCTGATGTTCAGAAAAAGGGATTTCCATTTCCTTTTCTTTTTCTTGGGTGTCATCCAGCTTTCCCGCACACTGGAATTTCAATCTGAAATAATAAGTTATTATAAACAATCAATAATGTAAATCCTTTCATGGAAGTGTTGAAAACAGTGTTGTTGTATAAATTAAATTAATTGGGAGTCGATTAATAACACAAAACAACACTCACTTTTAAATTTTCCCGGAACCGGTTTCTGAGGCCTTCCCTCTATCTTCAGCCAGACATCGACTTGTTCTCATTGGTGTAGCTGGCAATATTTTGTCATCGGTCTCCTTAAAAAACCTAATTTGCTCAAACATCAAAGATGCCATTCCATCTAACAAAAAATCTGGTATATATCAAATTGAATGCTGTGACTGTAGTCAAATTTATATTGGAAAAACCAAAAGAAATTTAGAAACAAGAGCAAAGGAACACTTTAGGAACATAAAATACAAACAATTAGAAAAATCAGCAGTTGCCACGCATTTTTGGGAAAAAAACCACAACATAAATCCAGAACCAAAATTACTAAAACATACAACAGGAAAAGATGAACTGTCCACATGGGAACAAATCTTTATTTCAAAAAATAGGAACAAAGTATTCAATTTCAACATCCCCCAGAAAGATTTGTTCAGCAAGTTCCTCGAACCGCCACCAGAGGAGACCGATGACAAAATATTGCCAGCTACACCAATGAGAACAAGTCGATGTCCGGCTGAAGATAGAGGGAAGGCCTCAGAAACTGGTTCCTGGAAAATTTAAAAGTGAGTGTTGTTTTGTGTTATTAATCGACTCCCAATTAATTTAATCAATAATGTACTATTGCTTTTGTTGTTACTGCTGCCTATTTTTTATATGTGCATTGATTACTTAATATTTCATACAATATAATTTATTATCGTATAACATAACTAACTATTATGGTCTTATTACAATACATTTTAATTTTATTGGATAATCTACGAGAGAGTATCATACATTCGGGTTACAGTCAGTAGTTTGTCGGCATTGTCTGTGTATGGATATTAATGGTGACCATTTTGGACACCTACAGTGATATCTATAAGTTGGACTTAAGCTATGCTTTCACAAAATATGAGACATTTCCACCAATTAGTTTGCAAGTTATGGACTGTTTAACAGAGTATACATTTTTTTGACCACTCTGTATTATGATACAGCATGGTATGAAACAGGGATGTAAAAATGTTTCATATAAAGTATGCTATACCTTTGAAATACTTACTGCATCATGCACAACACCGACTCCTGAGTTCTTATCATCTAAAGGAACATATTCTGAACCAGAATCTGCATATAGATCTTCATTATAATCAATGTTGCTTTCAAAATTAGGTTTTGTTTTTGCAGATAACTCTTTACATATTTCCCACAGTTTCTGCCATATTATAATTGGGTGTTATAGCAGGTTTTCTTTTAAATATGTTTGAGAGCACAGGAGAATCTAGAAAGTTGTGGTTTGTATTGCCCTGCTATCTTGAGGATTTTCTTGTTACAAACTCTACTATAGTTAGAGACATCTATGGAGTACTCAAAACATCTAAAACCCCATTTTCAATATAGATTTGGCATAGCATGTTATTGCACCAAGTTCCTCAATATCTCGAAATTTAACTATATTGGAACACTACAGTAAAGCGAAAAAATTATTAAATTATAGATGAGTCGTATTTATTACACATCAGCTTCACTTAGGTACCTATATTGAGGACATGTTTCATGAACTTTTGTTCACATCATCAACTCTAATGCTCAATATATGTTTAATGTATTTCTGCCTGTACTCTTTGTGCTTAAAGAATATTTAGTCATTTCCCCCATTTTTGCATATACAGGTGGACAGAAATTTCTCCCTCATATTTTTAAAAATATCTTTATTATAATGTTTTTTTACAAAATGCCCTTTCTACACTTAAATGACTGATTTGGGAATTCAAGTGTTCTCTTTTTTAGTATTTTGTATGCCATTACTGGTAATGAAGACATTCATTCTTCAACTCTTCTACCAAAACTCTCTGTGAACATTGCTGTTTCTTCAGAGGTGACTGTATTCCATTCCTCCTGAATGTGTGCGAGAAGCTGACCTCTGTTGCATGGATGTGGTTCTTTGAAGACTGTATCCCCTAGTTTGGCCCATACATGCTCTAAAGGGTTTAGATCTAGGCTGTTGCCAGGCCAGTCAATCCAAACAACAGGGAATGTTTTCTTGAGAAGCGCCATGCACAAATATGTTCATGTTTCGGCCCCATTTTTAAAGATGAAGTCCTAAATGCCAAGATGAAAATCACAGATCACCTCAGAGTAGTATACAGATGAAGTAAAAGTAATTTAGACAAGTAATGTGCAATTCATAAAATTGAAAAAAAAAAAAAAAAAAGTTCACAAGACTCTGTTTTTCTATCTCACTAATTAATATTAATATTAATATTTAGTCATACAATTATTTTTTCTGTTTTTACATTAGGAGAAAACACAAAAATGTCTAAAAAAATTATTAAATGACAAATTTTCATTAACTTACAAATACAGGGGTGTCAAATTTATGAAAAGGATCTGCTTTGAAGAAATGCACCACTGCAAGAGCTCTAGCCAACAGCATGTAAACAACAGTAAGAATGTGTTCACAACGAGTCAACAAGAAGTAAATACAAGTATAAAGATCATTAAGCCAGCACAACCTGTTGGCTATCTGCACAGAGCACCAATCTCAATAGCTTAGTTAATAAAAAAGAGAGAACTTTCTGTCCAACCTTGTAAGTGTTGTATTCAAAGTCTTTAAACAAATTGGTTGCTCATTTACTTTCAACATATACCTTCAGGAGTCTAATTCACAAACAGTGCTGCTACAGGATTTACCAGTTTTGGCTGTTGGAGTAGGTAAACATGAAAGCTTTGTGGAAAACTGCAATGTAACTTCTTTTAAAATATTAGTTGGAAGTAGTAATATTATCATCACATTAAAATAACTTTATAAATCCTTTCATGGAAGTGTTGAAAACAGTGTTGTTGTGTAAATTAAATTTATTGGGAGTCGATTAATGACACTAAACAACACTTACTTTTAAATTTTCCCGGAACTAGTTTCAAAGGCCTTCCCTCTATCTTCAGCCGGACTGGTTCTCATTGGTGTAGCTGGCAATATTTTGTCATCGGTCTCCTCTGGTGGTGGTTCGAGGAACTTGCTGAACAAATCTTTCTGGGGGATGTCAAAATTGAATACTTTGTTCCTATTTTTGGAAATAAAGATTTGTTCCCATGTGGACAGTTCTTGTTTTCCTGTTGTACGTTTTAGTAATTTTGGTTCTGGATTTATGTTGTGGTTTTTTTTTCCCAAAAATGCGTGGCAACTGCTGATTTTTCTAATTGTTTGTATTTTATGTTCCTAAAGTGTTCCTTTGCTCTTGTTTCTAAATTTCTTTTGGTTTTTCCAATATAAATTTGACTACAGTCACAGCATTCAATTTGATATATACCAGATTTTTTGTTAGATGGAATGGCATCTTTGATGTTTGAGCAAATTAGGTTTTTTAAGGAGTAATGGTTTACTGGTGCTAGTTGAATGTTTTGTTTTTTGAAGACTTTTTTGAATTTATCAAAGGCCCATGGATGATAAGTGAATTTTTTGAAGATCATTTTAGTTTCTGTAGCTGAGAGGGTTGTGGTTTCCTTTAGTAGTTTCTTCTTTTTCGCTAAGTTCACTTTTTTGTCTACTAGTGATTTGGGAAAGTCATTTTTCTGTGCTATTTCAATAATTTTGTTGTATTCTATTTTGTATTCTTCTGCTGTGAGAGGGATGTTGACCAGTCTGTATGCTAAACTATTAAAGATTGCCTGTTTGTGGGATCTTGGATTGTAGCCATTAGCTTTTATGTAGTTGTCTGTCTGTGTTGGTTTTCTGTAAATGCCAAAGTTTATTCTATTTTTATTTCTGATTATTTTTAGATCTAAAAATGGTAAATACTCGTCTTTTTCAACTTCTACAGTGAACTTGATGCTTTTTTCTTGGATATTTAAAAGTTTTAGTGCATCACTGATGTGTTTTTTGGCATTATGGCAAATATGTCATCTACATATCTTTGCCAGAGTTTGAACATCCATGAGAAACCTTTAGTGATCCTTATTTCTAGTGCACTCATGTACAGATCGGCCAGGAAGGGTGATAAAGGGTTGCCCATTGCTAAACCAGAAGTTTGATGGAAATATTTTGTTTGAAACTGGAAGAAATTCTGTTCTATGCATAATTTGGTTAGCTCGATGTAATCTGAAATTTCAGGTGATGACATTCCAAGTGATTTGAGCCATTTTTCTATCAACGTTGGGAGTTGTTTAACTGGTATGCTGGGAAACAGTGTTTTAACGTCAAATGAGACTAGTGTGTCCTCTTCATTTAGTTCAGTATCCTTAATGTGTTCTATAAGTTCATAGGTGTTTTTGATGCTTAGGCTATCGAATTTTGGAGAGTTGAATTTGTTTATTAGCCACTTTGCAAGTTTGTATGTTGGTGAATTTATACTGCTAACTATAAGTCTCATTGTTATGGATGGTTTGTGTATTTTGGGTAAGCCATAAAGTCTAGGTAAGGTTGGGTTATCTGGTTTAACTGTATATTTGTTTGATATTATACTTGATTTTGCTATTGTTTTTTCAAATGATTGTATGTAAGCTGTTAGTGGATATTTGTTAATGGTTTCATATTCACTGTTAGTTAGCATTTCTTCCATTTTTTCAAGGTAATCAGATTTATCCATTATGACTATTTTGTTACCTTTGTCTGCCTTGGTGTGTATGTCGTTTTTTTGTTTCAATGAATAGATAATATTTTGTTTGCTCTTCTGAACGGATCTGGTTTTTATTTCTTCCAAAATATTTTCACATTGGCTTTTAAGTGAATTTTGTTTTGATACTGGTAGACACTGTGCCGAAATGTTTATATCTGCAATGTAGTCCTCAATTTCGTTTGAAAAACTTACGCAAGTTTATAATCGTGACTGAGTGGTTGGACCACTTGGCTCTCAACAAGGTGGCCTGGGTTTGATCCCAGGCACTGCAAAGTGAGATTTGTGGTGGACAACACGGCGCTGGGGCAGGTTTTCTCTGGGATCTCCAGTTTCCCTCACCATCTCATTCCACTGGTGCTCCATCTTCATCTTATGCATCATCAGTGTCACCTCTTACGGTGCCATATGTAGTAAAAGCAGGCGTTAAAACATTACATCTTATTTTTCATGTATACTACTGGAAAGATTGGATTATTTATTAGCTATGCTTACTAAGAGCATTAGCCTAAAGATGTTGTACTAAAAGTTTTGAATAAACATTGGAGTTTCATAAATGCAAGCAAAAGGAAACATTTTATAATTCAAAGAAGCAGTTTATATTAAGTTCATATTACTCACTGCATGCTTCTTTAGGACATATGATTGACATTCATAAGTTTAATGCTGGACTTCATCAAAAATTTTCACCTAAACAAAACTTTGATATGCTTTAAAGTAGAAAGAGGTACAACATTCCACAATATTAATATAAAACATACCAATATTATCTGCATTCTGCTTGCATTTAAAACTGCTACTAACCAAAACTATCCAAGTTAGATTAGGTTAGGTTATATATTAGAGACCCTGTATTCTACAGAAATCTGTTGCAGTTTACACTCCTAGGAGAAAGAAATGAAGTGAAGCAACCACAAGAGGCTATAGATTGAAACCAGACAGGCTACAGAGTAGCATGGAAGTCCCCAACAGTTCAAGGCTCAAAAACCCACCCTATTGTTGGAGCTGTCTTGAGAGAGTGATAAATGAGTTGCCCAACAAGATATCCTACAGTTCATCATGAAATGTAGTGTCACAGCAGTGCTCTTCCATTTGAACAAGCATCAATATCATCTCTTCTACACTGTAATATGTCATGAGAGCTAGAAGCATATCTTAAAGATGAAAAGAAAACAGAACGAAAGGGAAATTATTAAAAGGAAATAATATGAAATGAGAAACCATCCGAGCATTTGCCTACTGATCAGAGAAACCCATGAGAAATATAAAGTCAGAGACAGTGGTGGATGAGAATCAAACCAGGACCTCAGAGGCCTTATCACATCTTATCACAGATTCATCTTGTTTGGTATAGTCCCCAAGACAATCAGAAGAAATCTCATGTCTAAGAAACCACATGCATCTCAATACAATTACTACAAAACCACACCTGTTGAATTGGGCTCAAGATGCATAATAAGGGAAATGTTGTGCTTTTTAAAAAATTAGTTTCTGACATGTAGTATCTAGAATAGTTTTTCACATAATGCTTTCACATTTCAAAGTTGAAACAAGCAGTAAAATTTCACTAAATAATCTTAAAAATATATTCCAAAAGTACTATATTTTAAATCTCTTTTTCTTACTAGTAAAACTTGAGAATGCACAAGCTGCAAAGTATCTATGTTAGCACTCACAAATTAGGGCTATTGTTGATTTTCTTTATATCAGAAGCTATTTATCTAGCGTTCCATATATGATCAAAAAGTTTGAGCCAATAAACAATTAAGGATATATTAAGAATAGTGTTGGAATACAGGATGCTTTGTAAGGTTCCTGAAGAGCTTAAGGAAGAGAAGGAGTAGACAGAATAGAGTAACTTTTGAGTAGGAACCCATCCTTGCTCCCAAACACAATCCTGAGTCAGTACCAGTGATATTCTGTGATATGTTATTTTAGTTAATTGATGGAAATTAATCATTTCTTCACACTAGCCGTATATAGGCTAAGGTTTTTGATATATAGAATCAACATGAAAAATTCAGTGCCATGACCGGGATTTGAACCATGGATATGATATGCTTTGCTATGCCTTATACTTTAATATGCACAGGGTTCAGTGTAATAGGTTACAAAAGATGTTCAAACACAATGCCATCACATTGAATACAGTCATTGCAAGGTTGAATAAAGCTTTGGTGCACTCACTCGAATATTTCAGGCATGTGCAAAAATTTACAAGATGCCACAACCATTCTGGTTACTTCTGCTTCTGGATCGTCCACTAGTGTCTGATACACCACAGCTTTGATATGCCCCAAAAAGAAATAATCAAGCGACATTAAGTCCAGGGTTGACCATGCAAGCGGCCCTCCTCTTCTGATCCAATGTTTAGGATATTTGTCATCATGGAGGTGCCTTATGTTGACATCACAATATGGTGGTATTCCATCTAGCTGTATCCATGTTTGCTGGCTTAATGCCACTTGATTATTTCTTTTGAGGGTATATCAAAGCTGTGGTATATCAGATACCAGTGGACTATCCAGAAACAGTAGTAGCCAGAATAGTTGTGGTATCTGGCGAATTTATGCACATGCCTGGGATATTAGAGCAAGTGCAGTATGGTGATGGTCTGCTTGAACATCTTTTAGAACCTATTATACTGAACCCTGTTCATAATAAAGGTATTAAGGGTTAACAGATTATCATTGGTACTGACTCGGGCTCACGTTTGGGAACACGAGTTCCTAGTCGAAAGTTACTCTATTCTGTGTACTCGCTGTTCCTTAAGTTTTTGAATATTAAGTATATTTGGATGATTTCGAAATCTTAGAGGAAGCATACAGTTAACATAGAGTGTGCAGATGTGATAGTTCTCTGTGAATTTCTACAAATCCAGATACTTTTAAATCCAGAGATGCTGGAAGTTTGATGGGAATTTTTCTTTATCTAAGACTATATCTTATCCTCCCTAGGATATGGAAGTGTAAAAGAGAATCTGAATGGATGTATGAATTTAAAGTCAACCCAAACAGTCAACAATGAATATTTTGCAAGAAGAAATAATCTTCCAAATATTAAATTTCTGATAGTTGTTAAAGGTGGCATAGAAATAGAACTAAAAAGCTCATCCATGCACACACTTAACAGTAGAAATGTGTGAGAATGGGAGAATGTATATTTTTATAATATTTTATAATATGGGAGAGATGGAATTTATTGGTTCCTATAATTTTGTAGGTGGATGGAGATTTCTGAGCAACTTAATATAGGTTACACAGAAAATGAAGCTAGTTACAGTGGAGTAATAAATATTACACAAATAAAAATATTTGTTAGTTAATGTCCACTTATCTTAAGAAGCTTTTTTATTTTGTTTATTTTGTTGTTGTAATTTACGTCCTCCAATGTTAAGTCATATCAGACAATGAATGGAAGGGTGAAATGGTGCTCAAATGAGCCCGGGGTCCATGGAGCTTAGAATCACCCGACATTCGTCCTTTGGGATAAGGGAAAACCCCGAAAAAAACCGTATCCAGGTAACTCACCCTAACCAAGCTTCAAACTCGAGACCTCTTGAACATGAGGAAGACGCACTACCATCTAGGCTACTGAGGCAGGCTTTTAAGAAGTTGATGTAAATACTTCTTTCTTCTATTTAAGATGTGGGCAAATGTTCATGAAATCGATCTTAAATAGAAGAAAGAAGTATTAACATCAAGATAAGATAAGTGGACATTAACTAACAAATATTTTTATTTGTATGTATGTTCTTCGTATAAAATTGCAACATTTTCAAATAGGGCATTAATGGCTAGCATTAATGATTGGTAAAAATGTTTGAAATGGATATGTCAAGTTACAGTTTTCAATAGTAATGTCAGAAAATTGTATTTCATAAAAGCTTATCAACTAGATTTCTATTTCACTCTCACAGTAACAACTTACAGATTAGTCACTGATGTGTTAGATGTTGAAGTCAACAATCAACCATTTATATTGTAGATCTCTTGACGGGTATTTGACTCAAAAGTTTAGCTGTTACCTTGTGGTTGACACAGATGAACCAGAAATAAGGTTCCATTATTTCTTCCACTCAAAGGTATTATTACATCATGCTTCAAAAGTAACTTATTCTTTATGTGTGTTTGGAGGAATTTAGTAACAGTGATGTCAAAATTAATTGTAAAAATTATTTGTAGTCGGTTTATTGACACTTGTCACTTACTTTTTTATGTCATTGAGGGACTAGTTTCAAAGGCCATTGCCTCCATTTTCAACCTCTCTCCAAATAGCATCTACAAATGCTACAAATGTGTGAAGAAATGATTAATTTCCATCAATTAACTAGAAAAAAGATCTATATTTCTTTGTAGTGCACTTTTGATTGTCAATGTTATTATGGTTTACCATTATATAAAGTTTGTTTCAAATGAAGAGGACTTTGCAGGCTCTTCGCATAAAATTCAGGATATACATTTTATCATGGAAAAAAGTTATTGTATGTTGTTTTAATAAAAAGAATATGAATTTCTGGTGAAATCTTGCAGAATTTTTGAGTGGAATGCATACTTCCTCTACTTACGGATATGAGGTGGAGTAAGAAATGCATAATCATTGTTGTAGTACAAATCCCAATTTGGAGTAACATAACATCACATAGTGGAGACATGAGAGAAACAAATCGCTCTGTTTAAAATTGATCTTAATGTGCATTTTTTTTTTTTTTTATTTTTTTTTGTTTTGTTTTGTAATTTACGTCCTCCAACGTTAGGTCATATCGGACGGTGAATGAAATGAGTCAAATGTTGCTCACATGAGTCCAGGGTCCATGGAGCTTAAAGTTACCCAACATTTGTCTTGAAGGATAAGGGAAAATCCCGGAATAAACCTCATCCAGGTAACTCACCCTAACCGAGATTCAAACTTGGGACCCCTTGAATGTAAGGCAGACACGCTACCATCTACGCTACCGAGGCGGGCTGCATTTTTATCTAATAGTGTCTATTCTGTCTGATGTTGGAATTTCTAAGAAAGCATGTTGAACTATTTGATTTGTAACTATGAACTTAGTTGTTTCATTTTAAATACCCTTTTGCCTACCTATTTTATATACTTTTAATATATATAAATGTGTACCTTTATAAAACATTTACACCTTTTTTTTTTAAATTTGAATGTGTTTTGAAAAGTATTTTCTCCCATCATTGGTTAGTTTGCATAGAAGTTAATTTTAGAAGCTGATAATGTAAACTCTTTTTGGATTGGATGGATTATGGTATGGAGGGCATTTGACCCTTGACCTATTGTACCTGTGTCCCAAGAGTGGCATCCCCGGGAGAAAGGATGAGGTGAGAGGAGACAGGGGTTGGCCGTCCCAAGGAGCCATGACAGTGCAGAGGACAGGGCCTCTACACTTTACCAGTTGGAAACTCCCCAGTGCGCCAGCACAACTGGCAGCTCACCCAACTGTGGTTCAGAAATGGCCCCAATAGACAGGACTCAGAGAGCGAAGACTTTCCTGATGGAGGAGGAAGTTTTATTCAGAGCATATTATCCTACCAAGCCAAGTCACCCACTGAAACTTCTACACTGAAAGAGACCACCAGAGGAGAGATGATGTGAAATGTGAGATAGTGGAGATGAAATGGGGTGACATGAAATTCAGGGGGTGTAATTAACCTACCAAGCATTCCCCTGGCGACTTGGGAAAACCCCCGAAAAACCCATGAGTCAGTTACATCACCACAGAAATCAAACTTGGGCCTCCTGAATGCTCGCCACTGACGAATCCGCCTGAGCAATGCCACTTAGTACATTCTTTTAAAATATGTTTTAATTTATGTGAGTGAAGAATTTTAAAATTACTCACTCAGACTTAACCACATTTCACTTTTTCAACTTCTGAGAGTACTTTTAACAAATCCTCTTCTAAAATCTAATACAAATGGTTTCTATTCTTTGGACTGACAAGATGAGTAAATCAGAAGAAGGCCTTAAAATTAATTTAATTTAAGTATATAATGTTATCTTCTGTTTCATAAAATAAGGTACTCAATTTAGTTTTCATCTCTCTTTTCCATACATGAAACTTAATTACCAATAGGGTTCCCAGGGTCCTATTTAAAGAGGATTTCTCATATTTGAGATGCTGGAAAATTTGTTCTTTCTGATATTATACAGAACATGCAAAATCCTATATTTGAAGAAGTGAAAGAATGATAATTTTCATATTTTGTTTTAATTGAAGTTTTCTGTAGAGATGTCATGCCACTCTATATTACTAGATTAATAATAAAATGAGGTTAATCCTAGAAATCTTAAATCTTTTGATTCTTTACCATTCATACTGTTTCAACAGATAGACTATAAGGCACATTGTAATGTCACTTCTTAAATGACAAAAGAAATGATGAAAACAATATAAAGGTCAGATTACTAGAAAACATGCACGCTGGAGTTGTTAAGGATCAGTCTAAGGAAAATGTTTTGATTTCATTAAGAATGGCATATAGTAGAAAATAGTTACTGTAACTGAAAAATCGTAAAATAGTCAAAATATGTAGATATTTTATTCCTTCGAAGCAGTGTACATAGGTAGTCATGATTTGGCAACTAGAACTTAAAGCAGGGCAAAATCATGTCTGGAGCACCTCAAAGTTCCACTTTAACACCTTTGCTGTTTAGTGTCTTCATTTGTGGCATACCTGCATTACTGCAAGACAATAGCACCATGTATGGTGACAATATTTACATTTTTATGCACACTATGAACTAGATATTGTTCACAGATAACAGAAAACACCTGATGACACTGTTAAACATCTTGGCCAGCATTTTTATCATTGAATTCCAATTTTGGGAGGTGAAGCTGCAAGTAAAATTAATTGTCTACAAGTCTTTTAACTCTCCGTCAGTCGCAGTGCATCCAGAAAGTACCAACAGTGTGTTTTTTCTGCACTGCTTTTAGGTTTTTAACCTTGAAATGCCACCGCTTTCATTACCTTCTTGGCTAACAATGTATTGCTGGACTTTGATAAGCCATTATAAATGGGATTACACATGCTGCAAATTTCAGCACTTGCATCCACTGGAGGTCATGCAACTAAACCCATCTGGAAAGTGCAAGATAGATGGTCTAAGCATCCCAAATGACTTAGTATTAGCTGTCCATTTACTACAGAGTGACGATGTCAATGTAGGGCAGCTAGATGAACAAGTGAAGAAGACTTGATACAAATGCAGATTATTTTCTACCTGAGAGAAGAGAAGAAAATTCTGACACAGAGCAATGTGACACAGAAGATGAACTTATTATTTGAGGTACCTTATTCTAACTAGGAAGGGATAGAAATACAAAGTGGGGAAAGCATGTTGAACCTAGAGCTACACATAGAACAAGTTCATATAACATACAGGAAGTGCAAAAATTAGAATGATATTCAACGAGTGCTTTGCGAATTTGGAGTTGGAAGAATAGTATAGTAAAATAGGAAAACAGGAAGGAAAAAAGAGAAAATAAATAACTGTCATGTGTTATAACAAGTAAATATTGTTTATATGCTCTATTTCCATGTAATAAATTGTTTTATTCTTTCATACTATATTTTAACATCTACTGCCTTTTTGTTAACACTACAATATCATTTGTATTAATCTTCCATTAGTATTATTAAGATTAAACATGACAATAAAAAATAATTGAATGGACCTATTAAGAATAATGATATATAATGAAGAACTTAATAAAGTAGTTAAAATATTATTGATGCCTACTAAATAATGCGCGACTCACCGTGTAGTAATTAAGGTGTGACCGATGTAGGGTTAAAATAAATTTCTAAGGCTTATACTGAATGCACTGGTATTTCAGAAACACCTAGTTACATCTTGAACCATCTCTGTATTTGGTACCATTTCTGCAAACATTTGCTATCAGGTTCACAACTTTTTCACCATCTTCCCTTAGATTCTGGGATAATGTTCTTCTCTTAGGGATAAAGATCTGCTGCAGTTTCCCTAATCGAGAGTTGCCTCCTGCAGTAGCTACTTGCTACTTTCTTCTGGAAGTGATTCCAGTTCAGAAAACCTTCAGTGAACCATTGTGAGTAACTGTTTAGCTAGCCTATGGGTATCACCTGAGATCAAGTTATTTTGTTCACTTATGTATGTATTTTCTTCCATTTCTGTATAGCATTTCCTAGTGCTGAACAAATCTGTAAGCCTACAAGTATACAGTGAAGTTTATGGATGCCAAAATTAATATTCTTTATATAAGAAAGTTGTAGCTGATTTTAATGGTGATGGGATGATACTTCAATTATCTCGAAGCTGGACCTGATGTTCCCAATTGCGATGGGTTCTGGAACTTACCACAGCTGCTCTCGTTTTTGCATGAAGATCTATTGTTTTAGGGTTTGGTCGTGGATGAGAAGCGATGATGGATTTGCAGGAAGATGAAATCTTTTTATAACTTTCTTTTCCAAAATTATATTTTAAACTTAATTAAACCATCTAACACTGAAAATTTATCACTTTTTTGAACATAAATATTACATAATTTTAAAACAATTGTATTACTTGTTCAATGCTTTCTCCACCGCATCCTTTGACTTACAGACTGGCTAAGACACAAATCCCATCTTTTGTAATTTATGTTCTCCAACATTGTCATATCAGATGATGAATGAAATGGATGAAATGATGCTCAAATGAATCCGGGGTTCAAGGAGCTTAGAGCTACCCGATACTCGTCTTTCAGGATAAGGGAAAACTGTGGAAAAAACCATATCCAGGTAATTCACCATAACTGAGATTGGAATTCGGGACCTCTTGAACGTGAGGCAGATACACTACCATCTACGCTACCGAGATAGGCTCCAGCCAATTTCAAATAATTGGTCCTGCCATTGCTAGGGCAACTTAACCTCTTTCTATTGGTCCACTTCTCATCCAATTATAACAATGTTCATTGTAACATTTAATAATATTTTTATAATTTTTCTTTTAAATCAATTTTTCACACTATTTAACACCAAAATAACTTTTCTTTAAAATTTACAATAATAGATATTGTTGTTATTAAAATCATGATAAATATTCAGTTTCCTTTTCTCCTATCAATCTGATCACTTTCACACTTTCAATTGTTATCTTTAGTCTTTTTCATATCCACTACAATCACAAATAATTTAAAATTAAATTAAATCTAAAATAACTGTTTCAAAGTTTTGCAGTATTTAATAATTTGTTGTAATCACATTTATCACCAGTATATGTTGAATAACTGCTTATATAAAGAGAGAAAATTGTGTCCATCATAACATCAGAAACTGCTCAGTCAATGTTTATAATTCACAACTGAGAATACTATTTTTCTAAACAAATGCAAATTGTGCCATTTCCAAAATGTTAAAATTGTTGGTCTAAGAGTGCGAGTTCATGTTTTTGGTCATCTTGTTGGATTTTGAGGTTAAGGATTTAAGTGTTATATAAACACTGTGAATTCTTTTGATAAATAACTACAGCATCAAAGAGAAAAAACAAAAGTTTGAAATATAATCTGAAATTTTTTTCAAAATTACTTGAACTTCTTGATATTTCACAGATATTTACTTTTAGGCTATAAAACATTTTAAGAATCTGAAGGGCTATTTAGAAGAGATTAAAAAGTTACAAATATAACACCTAATAATGTTATTTTACACCATTAATTAAAGACAGTTTTACATCCATTAAGTTATACTTTAGAAATTTAAACTAAAAGGAATAAAGCGAGGATTCACCTCAAAAGTCTTCTATATTATTATACTCTAAATAAAGAATATAAAATAAAATAAATACAACTAAGTAATTTGTCACTGAGGATTTAAAGTGCTACCTGTATGGCGCCAAATTAGTCAGCTATATTTCAAAATACATTGTATATGTTGTAGGAAACCAGTAAAAATGTTCAGTGCTATTGCTTCAAACAATGGAATTTTGAACTGCAAATGCTTTGTTAGCTACAATGTGCACATATTGGTTACATTTGTCATTCTTTAATTAAAATGATGAATTAGAAAGAGGGAGGTTCCAAGTAATTTGCTGACTTCTGCATAGATATAAGCTTTTTCTGTATGCTTCTATTCTTATTTTAACATAGCATTGTTAGTAAAATAACTTGGGAATAATGAAAGAATTACAGAGCTCAGTAGGTACTGTTTATTATTTACTAACAGAGCCTGGATTAGTATTCAAAATAAAATACTAAAATATGCATGAATATATGCAAGAAAAATTGTAAAAATATGCACAGTAATATGCAAAAACAAATGAACAAAAACCAAAGAAATCATATCATTGGAGGAGGGTAATCTTACCTTATTCATGATCGATGCAGTAGAAAGCTGCCCTGAGGTTTTCTTGCATGATGTTTCTCAGTACATCAGGAAGAAGTTTTCATATAATGAAAATGTTGTTCCTACCTTGTATGATGTCACAGGTATATGTGAAAACACCACAACCCTTCTGCAGTGAATTCTTCTTCTGTTACAGTTTTTCACTATCAGCGGACAACATTTTGCTGATTTCATAGATTGTTTTGTGACCAGGATTTTTTTTATACCTGACTAAGCTTATCAAATGCAATTTTAGCAACAACATGAATTTCTGCCTTGAGTTTTGAAACGTCAACTGTCTGAAAAAGTGAATGAATGAAGTCCTGTATTTCCTTAAGTGGAATATAGCGCCTGCTGAACTGCGCTTGTAGGCTATGGGTTGAGGATCAGAGGTTTCCTGATCAGAGAGATTCTGGAATGAGTGATCAGCTCATTGCCAAATGAGAAAGTGAATTATCTAAAGAATTATTTTGAGGCTCCAACTGTTTTATAATTTCAGGTAATTTCAAGAACCAGCTATAAATATATTGGATTTCTTCTTTAATGCGATCTTCAGAAAAACTTTCCTGAACTATAGCAATGCTAGTTGCATCTTCCGCATTTAAGGAATTAGTTTTCACTTTAGTGAAATGTTCTGTGTAATGTAACAGCCTGTACCCACATACCCCACCTAGTTAAAATGGCTCAGGTAAGGACAGATTTAGAAATAATTCATATGTAGTGGCACCTTCGCAAAACCATTTTAACATTGGACACACCCAAAGTCCACTTCTTTATGTTTGCTCTAGAGTTTTAGTAACATGATGTAAACCTTGAGCAAGGCAAATCAGATGAATTAATTTGAGATAAAGAACTTTCAGTCCAGTTCTGGCTTTCACCAGTGAGAAATAAAAATACATTGTCCTACTGTATACTTCCTGGCCATAAGAAAGCTAAGGAGTTATTGAAAAATTTTGTAACCATGCTGTGATTTACCCAGTCAAGTACTTTAATGTTCAAGAGGAATTATCTGTTACCGGCTTTATTGAATCCACAACAGCATTAGCAACACACTGTCCTACAGCAACTGGCCTTTCATCTGTTTAAGTATACAGATTCTTTCATGTTCCAGTGTCATCCCATATTTTATAAATTATATCCTGAAAACATTGTGGTACATAGTGTTTGCATAATGTAGACTCATCCGGGACCCTTTTGTTTGTGTACTTTTCTAAGAAACTCTGAAGCTCAACATTAGATATTCAATTTCCACAATGGAATGTTGCCACTCACTAAAGCTAAATGCAAGTCTTTAGAAAACTCATCACTTAAAAATGATTGTTCATCTACTTGGCTTCTAATATATTATTAATTTAAAGAACACTTCTTCTGAAGCAAGTCCTTATGTGCCACAACTTCAAACATTTTATTTGCAGAAACACTATATTTGCATACCAAGCAAACAATAGTTTTTCTTCATTAAAAGTATTGCTTCTAAACTCATTCATATACTTATGTAACATGGCAGATTGACATGTTTTTGTGAGCAGATTTCTCAAACCAAAGCACGAGTATTATTCAAATAATTAACTTCCTCAATTGTCAACTACTGACATGCAACTGATCTCTGAATCAACTGTCGAGCCAAGAAGTTGATATGCAATGGAAAATGGGGAAGGCCAAATCACCTGAAGACATACTGATACTGATTATTGCATTTCCTTTAACTTTATGGCTGCTATTTTGGTCCCTAATCTTAATTGTGGAATAATATTTCAAAAGATGCCTGAGGGTATCTCTGTTATACATATTTAAATAAACACACTGATTACTCGGTTTTGATTGCAAGTCATAGCATCATATGTTTACTTCAATTGTTTGCTCCAGGCAGACTTTTGCTAGAACATACATCCATTTATAAATAAAATTATATGTTTTTTATATATATTTCTTTTCAGAGTCTTTATTATTAAGTACTAGTAATATTAATATTATTATCTAAAGAAGAAAATTATAATTTAATGCCACATTCAAGAGCACTTTTTTTTTTATTTAAAACTTAAAATATGCACTTTCCCTCTGAATGTGTATTTATATATATTAACAAATACTGCTCAAATTGTCTGGACAGGTGTGATATACAAAATATATCATTTAAGCATACTTTTATGTATATGAAAAAGAAAATGTATTTTGCACACAAATCTGGACTTTTAACCAAGGCTTTGTGAGTGATTCAGATTCAGATTTATTTACCAACAAAATTCATATGGAATAAGGGCTTCATCGAGCCATATCAGGTTTATGATGACCTTCAGATCCTGAAAAAGGCCATGGAGTATAGAATGGCCGAAAGCTTGACTTTCATAAACTTGACATGACTGATCACCTGCAAAGCTATGAAAGCTTCAAGTCTTAAAATTGGAGCTTTGTTTGTTACTAATATTGACAATTCTAAATGAAACATTCTCATCCACATTAAACATACAGTATGTCTTTGGTGAGCATATTATTTTATTCATTTAAATTTTTAAAAATTTGGCTTAATGTTGACTTGATTTCCATTGGTACTACAAAGTGGAATACCTGACTGAGTGTGACACTAATAACCTTAGCAGTTGTGCAGACTGTTTGTGTGAAAATCATTAAACAGTTATAAAGAGCTGTGTCAACATATAGCATACTCTAGCATTCTTTTCTCCTTTATTTATTTCCTTACCTTTTTTAGCACCTTCTCTCTATTATATAATAAACTATATTTGTGAACATACAGAAACAAGCAAATGACAGGAAACATGATTCTGGGGTTGTGGCCAAAGACAAGTTTGATTACATAGTTAAGATGATGAAAGCAAGGTCTTGAAGCTATGGAAGTCTTAAATTGGAGTGTAGATTTTGTATTAATCTTCTGTTTTGTGGTTATGGGTACCTTACAGGAATATTTTCAACTAGTAGATTGCTGTGATGTTTGACTCAATTTCAGAGTCTTTTTTCAGCTTCGTTTTGTACTTCTTTTGCTCCTGGAATATTGAGATCAAGTGAAAAGTGATGTGTCAGACACATCATGGAGCTTCAGTGATTAAACGTAAACATCTGTTTTGAAATAAGACCTGAAGTTTTCCCATGATGAATACGCTCACTTTCTTCTCGGGCAGCCAGCCAGGTGAAAAGATGATTAGACATCAACGTTTCGGGAGTGTACATCTCTCCCATCATCAGGATATTTATAAAATGTTACAAATTTGTTAAAAATCTGTTTTGAATGTGTTGTATTCTTTGTATTCGGGAGCTGGACTCCTGGCTGAGCAGTTGTACATCTATTTAGGTCTGAAAAATAATGCCTTTTATATTAAAGTGGCAGTGAGATTTTGACATAATGTATTTTAATTCATGAATATTGTCACCCAATTAGCGGAAGGTATAACGGCACAGCTGTGAGGAAACGAAAAGGAGCGGAGCCACGCCTCCCATTAGTCTCTGTCACTAACTGAGGGGTGGTTAAAGGAATGTCACCCGTCCCTGGATGTTTCTCTCCCCTTCTCCCATCACCGGGAATATTCGCCTGAAAACTAGAAAAGCCGAGAATACGGCGAGATGCCTATAAAAAGGGTTTCAGAGAGACAGACAGTCAGTGTTAGTGCTGGACGTGCTAGTGAAGTAGCGCCGTGCAACGGAAGCAACTACGTAATTGTGTGCGTGCATCGGAACGATAACGGACGAACTGGTGAATCGTAATTGTGTGCATTACGTAATTTTGTGTAATTGGCAAGTGTTTAACTGTAAGTCGGTGGAAATAAAGAACATTTTTGAGTGGTGAAATTGGACTTTTCATTTCACGAACCCACAAAGTCACACTGGTGTCAGGAAGCGGGAAGACAACAGCACCGAACATTACAGCCATGGACGCGGCATTGGAAAAGATTTTGGAGAAGATGATGGAAATGAAGGCCGAATTAACAGCGAAGACGGAAGAAATGAAGGCCGAATTAACAACAAAAACGGAAGCGGCAAATAACAGCCTGGCCGCGAAGCTGGAGACTACAAATAACAACCTGGCCGCAAAGCTGGAAGAAATGAAGACGGCTAACGATAACCTCACGGAGAAGATGGAAGAAATGAAGGTTGCGAACGAGGCCCTCGCCACGAAATTTGAGGAACAGTTGGCCGGCGTGAGGGAGGACGTCACGGGACTCGGCAAGCGGATCGGCCAGGTGGACGAACGCGTCGGAGACCTCGCGAGCCGCGTTAATGAGCTGGAAGGAAAGGCCGACAACAGCGCCAAGTCCCTGAGCGCCATGGTGGAGGACGTCGTCGGCAGGAGGTTGAAGGATTTGAAGGCCGACGCACCGGGACGCGACATAACATCGCCGCGCGTCAAACCTCCCAAGTATGACGGCGCGGCAACGTTTGAGGTCTTCCGCCGCCATTTCGACACAGTGGCCAGGCACAACGGATGGTCACTGGAGGAGGAGGCCACACAGTTAATAGCCAGCCTCCAGGGAAGAGCCGCGGAAGTCCTAAACGCGGTGCAGACGACGGCGGCGCCCAATGACATCTGGGAAGCCCTGGAGGATCGCTTCGGGAACCACCGCTTAGCCGCAGCATACCGCAGCCAGCTAAAGGCAAGGTCACAGCAGCCGGGGGAAACGCTGCAGGAGTTCGCCATTGCGATCGAGCAGCTGGCTAGCAAGGCCTTGGTTGACCTGCCACTGGAGTTCGTATCCCGGGAAGCCGCCTATAATTTTGTCGACGGGGTACGGGACACGGAGATTCGTCAGCGCCTAATGCTCGGGGAATATAAAACCATCCACGAGGCGCTGACAGCGGCATTAAGGATGGAGGCGGCCAAAATAACATCCATCCCAACGTCGAGAACGAGGAGTGTCCGCTACGCCGGAGACAGGAGACCAGCTGAGGGACGCCGGCGAACACCTAGTGGCCTGTGTTGGGGGTGTGGACAGCCCGGACACCTGCAGAGAGACTGCCCACACCAGGAAGAGCAGCCGGAAAACGAGTAAGGGCCGTCGTGGAGAGGGGCACGTCGGCGCCATCACCACCATCCCCTCGAGTGACACTGCGCGCCGTCAGCCGGCGTATGGATGACAGCCTCATCGCGGACGGTTGGGTAAGAGGGAAGCCGTGCCGCGTGCTAGTGGACACCGGGGCGGCCGTGACCATCATCAGACCTGACGTGGCGAAGGGTTTACCGACAAGGAAGCCAAGCCGGCCATACCAGCTTGTCACGGCATCGGGCGACACCTTGCCTGTGGAGAAGGAGGCCCTGCTGGAGCTGAACTTGGGACGGAGTGCCGTGCGTCTGTGGGTGTTCGTCGCGAAGGTGGCTGAGGAGGTGATCCTGGGACTGGATGCCCTCAGGAGCCATGAGGCGACGGTCGACGTCGGCAAGAAGGTCCTGCGGCTTAACGGAGAAGAGGTTATACTCCGTCAACCCGAAGAGCGCCTTGGAATGTGCAGGGTCGTCTTGGACGAAGACGTGGTTGTTCCCGCGAGGAGCGAGGTGGTGGTGACGGCGCGACTGGAGGGCCAGAGAACCAGGAACATGATGCTGGACCAGAAGACGCCTGTACACGGACTGTGTGTAGCCAGGACATTGCTGCCGTGCCGAGAGGAGGTGCCAGTGAGACTGCTAAATCCAACGGACACCGATCACGACGTCCAGGCCGGGAAGGAGTTGGGAACGTGCGAGCCCGTAGTGAGCGTAACAGCAATCGACAAGACACAGGAGCCGGCGCCGAAGCAACACCTGGGGCCCCGGCTAGAAGGCTTACTGGAGAGGGCGGCCGACCACCTGACCGCAGAACAGCTGGAGAAGGTTCGACAACTACTGAGGCGATACGAGCGCGTCTTCAGCCAAGGCGATAGTGACTACGGCCGCACGGACAAAGTGCTTCACCGCATCGACACCGGAGACGCCCGGCCTATTCGGCAACCACATAGACGCGTTCCGCTGGCGAAGCAAGGGGTGGTACGAGACATGCTGGAGGACATGAGATCCAGGGGAGTGATTGAAGAGTCTGACAGCCCTTGGTGTTCCCCTGTAGTCTTGGTGACAAAGAAGAACGGCGAGCTGCGCTTCTGCGTAGACTACAGAAAATTGAACGCCGTCACCCGGAAGGACTGTTTTCCCTTACCCCGGATTGACGACACCCTGGACACGCTAGCTGGTGCACAGTGGTTCTCGACCCTGGACCTGAAGTCGGGCTACTGGCAGGTAGCTCTAGACCCGAGAGACAAGGAGAAGACTGCATTCTCGACGGGCCAAGGGCTCTGGCAGTTCACGGTTATGCCCTTTGGCCTCTGCAACGCACCAGCTACCTTCCAGCGCCTTATGGAGTCAGTGATGAGAGGGCTGACTTACGATGCCTGCCTGCTATACCTGGACGACATCATCATCGTCGGGAAGACTTTTGAAGATCACCTCGAGAATCTGAGTAAGGTGCTACAGAGACTGCAAGCGACCAACTTGAAGCTGAACGCGAAGAAGTGCCAGCTCTTCCGCAAGGAAATTAACTACTTGGGCCACATAGTCTCGGCAACCGGAGTGGCCACAGACCCGGAGAAGACACAGGCTGTGAGAGATTGGCCTCGCCCAAAGGATAGGAAAGAGTTGCGCAGTTTCCTGGGGCTGTGCAGTTATTACCGCCACTTCATAAAGGGGTTCTCCAACATCGCAAAACCCCTCACCCGCCTGACGGAGGAACACCGGCCTTATGTGTGGACAGAGGACGCCGAAAACGCTTTCCAGCACCTAAAGGAGACCCTGTGCAGTGCTCCAATTTTGGGTTTCCCACAACCGGGTGGCGCCTTCATTGTGGACACCGACGCCAGCGACCATTGCATTGGAGGTGTCCTGTCGCAGATCCAGGACGGCCATGAGCGGGTGATAGCCTATTACAGCAAGACGCTATCCAAGGCAGAGAAGAACTACTGCGTCACCCGACGGGAGTTACTGGCGGTAGTAAAGACATTGGAGCACTTCCACAAGTACCTGTACGGTCAGCCATTCCACCTGAGGACTGACCATTCCGCCCTAACCTGGCTATTGAGCTTTAAGAACCTGGAAGGCCAGACAGCACGTTGGGTCCAGAGGCTGCAGGAGTACGACTTCACCTCGGAACATCGTAGAGCGAAGAGCCACGGTAACGCAGACGCCATGTCCCGAAGACCCTGTCCAGAAGAGTGCGGCCAGTGCACAAGGGTGGAAGAGAAGGAGCGTGCCGCAGCAGTCCGAGTAGTTGTGGCAGTGCCTGCTGAAGGCTGGGATAGCGCAGGCCTGAGGAGGGAGCAGCTGGCGGACGCAGACTTGGGGCCACTCTTGAGGGAAGTGGAGGCAGGGATGAGACCAACCTGGGAGGACATCGCACCGAGGAGCGCCACCTACAAGTCGTACTGGGCCCAATGGGACTCGTTGAAGACCAGAGAGGGCGTGCTGTTCCGGGTATGGGAATCACCCGATGGGAAGACGCAGAGAGAGCAGTTGGTACTTCCCCGGAGTAAGGTCCCGGAAGTCCTGGAGGAAGTGCACGCCGGTACTTCGGGAGGACACCTGGGAGCGAACCGAACAATTGACAAACTACGGCAGCGCTACTACTGGCTGAGACTCCGAGCAGATGCTGAGAGATGGTGCCGTCAGTGTCACGTGTGCGCGGCGAGTCGTGGCCCTCAGCCTAGGAGCCGGGGTCGCATGCAGCAGTACAACGTCGGAGCGCCATTCGAACGGATCGCCGTTGACATTGCTGGACCGTTCCCAGTTTCCGACCGAGGCAACAAGTACCTAATGGTGGTCGTGGACTACTTCACCAAGTGGCCGGAGGTGTATGCCATCCCAAACCAAGAGGCAAAGACAGTCACAGACTGCCTCGTGGAGCAAGTATTCTGTCGATTTGGGGTGCCGTTAGAGCTACACAGTGACCAGGGTACCAACTTTGAGTCCAACCTAATGAAGGAGGCACTACAAAGGCTTGGGGTGAACAAGACTCGCACTACGCCTCTACATCCCCAATCGGATGGCATGGTCGAAAGGTACATCAAGACCTTAGAGGAACACCTGAGGAAGGTCGTGGCCAGCCATCAGCGAGACTGGGACGTCAAGGTGCCACTGTTCTTGCTGGCCTATCGCTCGTCTACACACGACACAACTGGGATGACGCCAGCCAGCTTAATGTTCGGCCGAGAGTTACGCCTCCCTTGTGACCTGGCTTTTGGAAGCCCTCCGGAAGCGAAACAGCCAGCGACCGAGTATGTGGAGAACTTGGTGGACCATCTCCACGACATGCACGAGATGGCTCGCCAGAACATCCAGAAGGCGAGCGACCGCATGAAGACCAGGTATGACAGGCAAGCCAACAGCCAAGGGTTCCAGCAAGGTGACCTGGTCTGGTTGTACCGTCCTACCCGGATCAAGGGACGCTGCCCGAAGCTCCAGCAGCCATGGCAAGGACCGTACCGGGTGGTGAAGAGGATTAACGACGTGGTCTACCGCATCCAGAGGGTTCCCCGAGGAAAGATGTTGGTGGTACACCTTGATCGACTAGCCCGCTACGATGGTGCTTTTCGGGACGACCAGCTTTGAGGAGGGAGCAGTGTCACCCAATTAGCGGAAGGTATAACGGCACAGCTGTGAGGAAACGAAAAGGAGCGGAGCCACGCCTCCCATTAGTCTCTGTCACTAACTGAGGGGTGGTTAAAGGAATGTCACCCGTCCCTGGATGTTTCTCTCCCCTTCTCCCATCACCGGGAATATTCGCCTGAAAACTAGAAAAGCCGAGAATACGGCGAGATGCCTATAAAAAGGGTTTCAGAGAGACAGACAGTCAGTGTTAGTGCTGGACGTGCTAGTGAAGTAGCGCCGTGCAACGGAAGCAACTACGTAATTGTGTGCGTGCATCGGAACGATAACGGACGAACTGGTGAATCGTAATTGTGTGCATTACGTAATTTTGTGTAATTGGCAAGTGTTTAACTGTAAGTCGGTGGAAATAAAGAACATTTTTGAGAGGTGAAATTGCACTTTTCATTTCACGAACCCACAAAGTCACAATATCTTTTCCCCTATGTTTAATGCAGTTTGACCCTGAACACTTTTTTATAAATTGTTTTCTTATCCATATCATGATTCCCATTCCAAAAAATTGATAGAGAACAGGAAATCCATTTATAAAAATGTTTTCAGGGTCCAACTATGGACCCTGTATATATGGAAAAAGATATTCATAAAGAAATATGAAGGAAAACCCCAATCACCATCAAGTTCACCCAATCAAAATTCAACAGTTGACATTATCTGTAGATGTTAGGAAGGTCCTAATGAAATGCATTCTAGGTAAACACTAGTAATATATGGAGCACGGAGTACTAGTCCAACTCAAAATTATACAAATTTTGTGCTTTATTATATCATATCCAAACTCTTTAAGAATTTAAGATAGTTTTAGCATTTACACAGTACAGGATGATTCAAAGGATGGCATCGATGGTCTGCATTTGGAGGGTTATTGGTTTGATTACTGTGCTTGATTTTCCTTATCCATGTTCTTTTTTTTTTTTTTTTTTTTTTTTTTTAATTTCTCCATGTTGCTTGATTAACACTAGGAAGAATAATTACTTTGTCTGAGTTTCCTGTCTCTTCATTCCATCTTATTCCTCATTTCCTTTCACCTTTCATCCTGGTTGCCATATCAGGATTCTAACTGCTGCCACGAGTTTTGGCATGCATGGTTGGGAATTTGCTCTCTGTGAATTGTCATTTTCCAGAATGAGAGAGGTCTCTGAGTTCCAGGTGTTCTAAAGGGTGTGTAAGCCAATTGTAAGAGCCAACACTGGGAGGTTTTAATCTATAGCTCTTAGGAGCCCCGTAGCATCCTCTCACCTTATTCCTCCTGTCAGGGACACAAAACGCACATAGACACAAAAAGTTTTATAGTTTGAGGTGCTAAGTGCCCTCCACCAAACTTTGCCATAGATCCACAATGTTTATAGTGTTTATTTTCCTAAAATATTAAATGCTAAAAACTACAATACAATGTATAGAATGCTCCTTAAAAATTTGCAATGTAGTGTCATATTTTCCTGTTTTTAAAATATAATCCGAACCTTATTCTATACCTTCTGCTTTTAGTTTAGTTGGCATATCTATGAAGAAATTCCAATAGAGGGGAAAGGCATGCTTGAGATCAACAATGGTTGATAGAATCCATGAATATTGGTCTTTCACACCGCATTGCTAATAATGTAGTAATAATATTAATATCCTCCTATATATTATCATTACTTTCAAAGTACTGTACACCTCAGCTAGTTTTTGAAGTAATAACATTACTCACAAGCATACTAGCAATGAGGGAATGCAGTTTTGGCTCAACTGTATTTTTTTTACAATGTTTTGCTTATTAAATAATTTCCGTTTGTGATGAACTCTTTCTCTTTATTATTACATTCCAAAAGATTTTTATTTGGAAGCATACATTAAGTTACAATTTTTCATATTTTTAACCTAAATTTTTTAGTTATTGTCTAACATTATATTTCTTGTGAACAAAAGGGCCAAGAATATGCTGAATCTTTGGTGTCAACTTATCCACATATGGATATGAATTATCTTAAAGTACCTGAGTAAAATGTGCAACTAATTTGTACTGCAGGATATTGAAGCATTTTATATATGATTTCTAAAATATGTTACAGCATAGCTTTCTTCTTACAATGATGAAGAAAATTCCTTAATATCTTGAATGCATTTTCTAAGATATTCCACTGATTTGAACCATGTATTCCAGCAAATTAAAACAGGCATTGAAAGCAGAATGCACTTCCTATCATCATTTACATATTTCTATGGATGAATGCATTAATGAATAAGTACTTTTGGCTGGACAACACAAGAACTGAATTCCAAAAAAAAACAGCTGTGATATTCAACATGTATATTGTTTTCCCTTAAATTGTTGCTCTGTGTAATATTTTTACAGTTTGATTACTAACATCACAGAGCCATAGTGGGTTGTTTTATTAATGCATAAACTATATGCAAATATCTTATAAATGTTTAGTTTCCATCAATGTGAATACATTTTCAGATTATATTCAAACAGAAACATAAAGCAGATAACTTTCATTCCTGGATATAAGTCACGCAATGGTTCTAGAACACTGACCTTCACCCATAGAACAATCAGGGAGCCCAGGTCTAACATTCTTTCTCTTCTGTCTCCTTCCTGCTCTTATACTCAGTGAACTGATCACTCCTATTACTTATGGCCGCACCATGGCTGAGTGGTTAGACTACTCGACTCTCACCAAGGTGGCCTGGGTTTGATCCCAGGCGACTGCAAAGTGAGATTTGTGACAGACAACATGACACTGAGGCAGGTTTTCTCCAGGATCTCCGGTTTCCCCTGCCATCTCATTCCACCATGCTCCATCTTCATCTCATGTATCATCAATGCCTGCGGTGCAGCAGGTACTAAAAGCTGGTATTAAACACTATACATCTCAATTTCATTTCACTCCTGTTATTTGATGCATTGTGCCATGTGAATTGTCTGTGCACCCCTGCCAAATACATTGACTGTAAAGTACTGTGATGGTCATACCCATATAAGTGTTCATAAAGAAATGAATACGAAAATTATGTTAAATGGTTAGGTACACACAATGTTAATTCCAAATTTACCCCTTAACTCAGTGCTGGCAATAGATAAAGCTTCTTACCATAATACATAAGTAGATAAATCTCCAATGTCAAGTTCTTTAAGAAGAGATATTCTTTCTTGGTTAAAAGATCACAATATCACGTTTGATGAAAATAGCACCAAAAGAAAATTGTATAATTTAATTCTAGACAATAAGTTGACTCAGAACCTTTTGGTTGACCAAATATTGTCAGAATTTATAACCATGCAATCTTAAGGCTTCCTCTGTAACATCCAGACCTGGAACCTATAGAATTAATATGGACAGATACCAAACAATGAGTTGCTTGCAGAAATGTAACTTTTAAAATGAAAGACGAAATATTGTGCTGCCAATAATTTGAGCAAATTGGAAAAATGGAGGGGAGAAGGTATGCCATCATGTGGATTAAATAAAACAGGAGTATTAGCAAAAAGATGCATTAACAGAAGAAAAATGAAAGAATTATAATCGAACACAATGGGATGGAAATAGTGATGAGGATGACAGTGATAATGACTCAACAGATGAAGATACGTCAGGCGTAGAAAAATTAAAATATGAATAAGGCAAAATTGTTTAACTCAGGGTTAAGTTGTGTGTGAGTGAAAAATATTTCTGGAACTGTAGTATCTCATTTGTTGGAGACTGTACTTTCTTGAATAGTGACACATGAAATAAACAATCTGCTGATAGTAGAAAGGGTGAAGTCATTGCGGTGAGATATCACTGGGCATGGAAAGACCCAGTCGTGGGAAAACAGGTAAGAGACTAATATCAAAGCGTTCATTTAAATATCTCAGTGTTCAAGAACCATTGCAGGATCTATACCATATGTGAACATTTTGTTTAATATTCTCAGCACTTTGGTACTCCATATCACAAACATTTTGCCATTTACTTGTCAATGCTTTGTAACTTTCCTGGTCTCCCAACTTCTGAAACAGTCCTATTAAATGAGTCATACATCTCAAGAGTTGGTAAATTTGTGAAAATGTTTGTGAACAACGTAATCTACCCTTGAGAGTACCTTTCTGCATAAACCTTACATGTTTATGATGTATTAACATCTGTAAGGTCATACATGAGGCACATATTTATCTATTCACTCACAGAATATTTCTGCCTTCTGTTCTCTGCAAAAATCAATCGATCAGTGGATAACAATTTAATTAAATTAATTATTAATTTATTGCTCTCCAGCAAAACAGCTAAAGAAGAGCCTGCCTCGTAGATGGTAGCATGTCTGCCTCACATTCATGAGGTCCCGAGTTCGAATCTCGGTGAGGGTGAGTTACCTGGATAAGGTTTTTCTGGGGTTTTCCCTTATCCTAAAAGACGAATGTCGGGTAACTCTAAGCTCCATGGACCCTGGGTCCATTTGGCATCATTTCACCCATTCCATCCATCATCCGATATGACTTAAAAAGTTAAAGGACATAAATTAAAAAAAAAAAACTAAAGAAGAACAATTAGCAGACAACAATTTAATTCCAGCTAATTTAAAACCAATTAAGAATGGTTTTTAAGTGTGCTTAAAAGCCATAGCCTTACATGTCAGTAGATTTATTGACAGTAGATTTACTGACATATAAAAGAACTTCTTTGGGATGAAAGGCTGGCACACTGATGGCATTGAGATGTTCCTGCCAATTGACAGCATCATTAACAAATAAAAAGCTTGTGCAGTCGCACAAGAACCGTAGATGCAAGCGAAGATTTGCGAAACATGTCCTCAAAATAGGTACGAAAGTGAAGCAGATGTGTTAAAAAATGCGACTCATCTAAAATTTAATAAATAAAACATTGTTATTAACTATTTTATTAAATAATATTACTGGTGGAAACAAAAGAGCAACTCCTTTAATAGCTCTTTAACAAACGATTTTCAGATCAATATTCATGGGAACTTGTTTACTGCTTTGATCTAGAGCATCCTACATCATAAAGGATGTAGAACATCCTTTGAGGGAGGGTACCTCAGTAATTTTTGTAAGCATAAGCTTTATATAAATTCTAAGTTGTATATATGATATATGGACATGATAAGCACTTCAAAGAACCTTAGTTTTCCAAAATTGAAAGCAAAGGTAACTTTGATTAATGCCAATATTGGTATATGAATTAAAAGTTGATAAAGAAATACAGAATTTTCTTCACTGTTAGTTTCTTTTTAAAAGCTAGGTAACATAGAATAAACCAAAAGCTTCATAAGCTTCATAAACATTATAAATCATAGGGATTTATAATGTTTTTCTTAAAACCTCTCTGCTTCTCTCTCAGTACACAGAATATAGCCACTTATGTATAATATGATGCTTGGTTATTATTCATTTCAAATTAAGTTTTGTCTCTGCTCCCTGGTTTACATTATAAATGGTGATTCAATGCAACATTAGCTGAAATATGTCTATGAAAATGTTAGGGTTCACTTTCATTATGCAAGCTTTAATATATTGATGGTATACGTAATTTTTGCTGAAATGAAATCAATGAATAGAACTGTTTCTAAATTCCTGGCATAGAGTGCCTTCTGGACTAGTGTTAATTTTTTCAGCAGCAAATTGAAATTGGGTATTTATTTATGAGTGCACTTTAATTGCTTTGGTTTTCATCCTCCCATTTTAAATGGGCATGAAGTACCACTTAAATAGTTTATTTGTTCAGCTGCATTTGCAAAGTTATTCTGAATTTTTAATGAAGAAGCACCTTGATATAGTTTTTAAGAACAAAATAGAGGACTCTAAAGTGTTATTCCTAAGATAATTTTACATCACGTTACGTCTGTGTTTCCAATTGATACTGCTTTTTTCAAAACCAGCAGCATGTAAAATTATCGTAGCACCATCAACATGAGAACATTTTTTATTTGTTTTGCTATAATTGTAGTAGTTATGCACGTGCAATAGCATGGGCATTACAGAGTTTTGCAAAAAATGTAAAACTTTTATATTGGCATATACGAGGGCTGATCAACAAAGACTGAGACTGATTTTTTCACAGATGTTTATTACTGCAATTCAATGTTTACATGATATTTTTCAAAGAAGTCCCCTCTTACTTCATTGCACTTTTTATGGCATCTCTGCCAGTCGTTCAACATGTGCTGCAGACCATTCTTTGTCAGGTCCTTGAGAATCGCCTCACTTTTCTTGAGCACTGCTTCAGAGTTCTCAAATCGAATACCCCTAAGCTTCGATTATCACCGGTGATGAGCCATGACTGCATTATTATGATCCTGAAGGAAAACAAGCCAGCACAGTGTGGAAATCGCCAGGTTCTCCAACACCAATAAAGGCAAAAGTTGTTCCATCTGCAGTTTTTGACTGTAATGGAATGATTTACCAGCATGCAGTTCCCCCTCACACTACTGTTACAGCAGCATACTACACGTCAGTATTGGCTACAATGAGGAAGCACATTGAAAAGAAATGACCAGAGCTTTCTCGGACTGGGTGGCGACTTCATCACGCCAATGCATGGCCTCACGTCGCAAATCAAGGCATGCAGTTTCTGGCTGGATTCAACACTACCTGTGTACCACATCCACCTTATAGGCTCAATCCTGCACCCTGTGATTGCTTTTATTCCCATCACTAAAGGCAAAGCTTAGGGGTATTCGATTTGAGAACTCTGAAGCAGTGCGCAAGAAAAGTGAGGCGATTCTTAAGGACCTGACAAAGATTGGTCTGCAGCACGTGTTCAAGGACTGCAGAGACGCTATAAAAGGTGCATTGAAGTAGGAGGGAACTATTTTGAAAAAGATCAAGTAAACATTGAATTGCAGTAATAAACCCCGGTGAAAAATAATCAGCCTCAGTCAGCCCTTGTACATTCGCAATCAGAGTAAACAATGGTCTGCTAATTACATATTCTCAGGAAATATGGCAGTGCAGTTTACAGAGTACATATTTTGTGATAAATCTAAAGCAAAGTAATGTAAATACCAGGCATGGTATTTAAGTTCAGCATCTTCCAAACATGTGACATAAAGATTTAAAAAAAAAGCCACACCCCAAATGTTTTACATTTACATTTTACATGAGATATATTTGATTCTTCTATTTCTAAAAAATGGCTCTGATGAATAAGTTTTGTTACTTCATATGGGGTGAACTTTGGATACATTGTTTAAAATTTACAACTGAAATAAAAGTACAATATTTTTGTGCAAAAAGATCCACTGTGATTTGTTTCAAATTTCTCATTCTGAAGTAATACAAATCTCTGGAAATACTTAACATTTTCATCAATTTTTTTTCTTAGATTCTGCAGAAAGAAAGCGAATGAAAGAGTTAGACCTAAAACTATTCTTTGCACTAAAAGACATAATTAAAAAGTAAATAATTTAACTGTAATTACTGATTTTGTTAGGAAGATCTGATGTGACATTTTTCAGTGTTAGTATGTGATGTTGGTTGGGAACCTAAAAATAAAAAATCACATTTCTAGAATAAGGCCAATGTTTATATAAGACTATGTATAACATAATAACTCAAAAACAAAATCACAAGGGTCTATAATGTTTTTATCTTACATTTTGTGAGAAAAACCTCTAAAATCTTCTTATAACTTTAATCTAATAAAAGTCAGGGAACAAATAGCTGAACCAATACCTAACCTGAGAAGCAAATAAAGTCTAAAAAAGTAAATAAATGCCAGCTTATAAACGTTCAGGTTCATCCTGGGTGACTTTTGCATAAATGGTAAAAGATGGACAAAAATTTACTACATGAAATATGTATAGACCTCGTTAAAGCACACAGTATATATCTAGAGGTTTTTTGTGGCATTAATCATTTTGGAAATATTCTTTGTTATTAATTTGAATTTTCAAAATACTTTCGCAATTTTCTCAATTGCAAGTCACTGTTATTATCTTCTTCTTTCTTGTTTATGTTCATGTAGATACGACAGAATTTCAAGGACATCACATAGCAATGACTTTGCATCGTTATCAAATCGTTGTTTTCTTCTTATACCAACAACGAAATAGGTAGCGAATGTTTATCTGTGTGAGTAAGAAGTAAATAAATGAATACATTTCTGTGTGGATATGTTGTAGAAGAGTGACTACAAAATTCATGTGCGATTCTTTCCCCATTTTGAGGTTTGAAGGTGGCACTGCGCAGTCAAATCACCTTCTGTATTTAGTACTACTGCTCTTACCGAGCGGGTTGATCCAAGGTTTTGGGTTCGATTTCCGTAGACGAATTTCCTGGCTCATGGGGTTTTCAGAGTTTTCCCAGGTCACCAAGTGAACCTGGGAAGAATCCCCTAAATTTCCTGTCCTTCAATTTCACCTCACTTTTTATGTCACTTCAACCTTCATCCTGGTTGTCTGTTAAAAGGTACTAAGTATGGAGGAATGTTTCGGCGTGCCCGGCAGAGCATTTGCTCTCTATAAATTCTCGTACTCCGGATCGGGGTAGGTCTTCAAGTTCTAGGTCCACCGGAGAGTAAGTCCACAGGGCCGCATCCACGGGGAGTTCCAATCTGTAATTATTAGGGACCTTGTCCTTATCTCTCGTGGCCGGACCTGGCCACTCCTATTCTCTCACCTCATCCTTTTGTTCACCTCCCTGTCGGGGAGTGCAGTCAGGAGCGTAGACGCGGATCTTTTAAGTTCCCCCTTCGAACCTTGTTACCGGTCTTGTGTTATTATTTAAGGTCAGTGTTAAGGAGCATAACCTGCGCATATTTTCAGAATAACTTGAATACATAATATCACTTTTTCCTTGTTATCTAGAGTATATGTGATTTGTGTTTAAGACAGTTTGTAATAAATGAAAGAATAATTCACTTGTGGAGTTAAGAAACAATACCAGAGTTCTCTATTTCCTTTCCAAGGGTTTCTGCTCCCCATGTTATGAAACTCTGTGTTTCACCCAGTCAGTGTAAGACAGTTGAGAAACGTGGTTACGCTGCTGTTTTGTTACGTGTTACAAAGCAGGCAGTGACATTTGTTTGCTTGTGTCCGAAACAAAACTACGGTGAAATTTACTTTGTAAAGTGTTCTAAATAAGTATTAATGACAAATAGACAGGTATTTGAGATATAATATATTATGGATACCATGAGGTACTCTGTTTTTCGCTAAAAAACTATACCGAAGAAGTTATAAACCTCATTGACATGCGATTTCAGTTAGGTTAAGGAGTAGCAAAGGCAGATATCTTCAACAGGTGTTTTCAGCTTTCGTCGTGATTATAATTGCTAAGGTGGCATACTTAAAACAAATAATGATTTAGTGTTAATGTGTAAGAGTGACAAGTAGAAACGTTTACCCCATTGACAGCCGTGGCTGAAATGGGAATGGAGTGAATTAGAACAAAATTTTCTGTTGGTGAAACGAAAGTGCACACAAAAAACAAGATGCTGCTAAAGTGACTGGGGCGCATGAGTTAACTGGGGTAACTGATTCTGGTAAGCCTTTCTTCATTTTAAACATTATGCTGTATTATGTTTATTTAAAATAATTCTCAAATAATCCAGCACTATGCTCTCGACGATTCCAAGTGAATTAACCTAGATCTAGTCTAGTATATAAAAATTGTCGTCATTTATTCGCGTTTATATAAATGTTGTGTCTTTAACACACTTTAGTTTCATGTTTGTCTTAAAAAACTTGCGGCATTGTAAGCAATTATTAATTTTATTCTCTTAACTTAAATCAAATTTAAATCAACATCCAGTCTTCTATGTACATTGGGTCATTAAAAAGAAAAGTAAACAGAGTATAATTTTAAGGGAAATTAATGCGAGCTAGTAGAAGTTGTAATAATAAATATGGCAAGCTGACAATCTGGGTTGAACACTTAACCACATACCTTTAGTTTTTATTTATAAGAAGATTAATACAAATAAATAAATAAGTAAATATTAGGTATGTGTCCTTAGCTTCCGGACCTACATAACCTAATAATTAAATAAAAAGTCAGGTACCAAATACTATTCATAAAAGTGTTTCGTAGAAACGATTTAAAAGAAAACAGTATGTTTATTTATTACATCTTGAATATTTCAGGCGATGCCATTAATCATGTTTACCCGTTTGTGGTTTGAGTTGGTATAATTTTTGGTTTACATTCCGCTCCATTCATTATTCGTGACTTTAGGGAGAATGGGGAATAATCCACCAAACCAGGTTCTGGATTTGGAAGTCAACAAACCAGAGGGGCAGTCACCAGGCAACTTCGTTGTACTTGTACACTCAAATAGCATGCAGCAGCATTGCAGAACCAACCTGAGCTCCCTCCAACTCCTTCCCTCACCGAGTTTAAGCACCACCTTAAAATCATCATCATCGTCATCATCATCACTATCATCATTTTTATTATTTGTAATTTACGTCCATTAACTTTTTAAGTCATATCGGATGATGAATGGAATGGGTGAAATGATGCTCAAATGGGCCCAGGGTCCATGGAGCTTAGAGTTATCCGGCATTCGTCTTTTAGGATAAGGGAAACCCCGGAAAAACCTTATCCAGGTAACTCACCCTGATCGAGATTCGAACTCGACATCTCTTGAACGTGAGGTAGAAATGCCACCATCTACGCTACCGAGGGGGGATTTATTATTATTATTATTATTATTATTATTATTATTATTATTATTATTATTATTATTATTATTATTATTATTATTATTATTATTATTATTATTATTATTATTATTATTATTATTATTATTATTATTATTATTATTATTATTATTATTATTATTATTATTATTATTATTATTATTATTATTATTATTATTATTATTATTATTATTATTATTATTATTATTATTATTATTATTATTATTATTATTATTATTATTATTATTATTATTATTATTATTATTATTATTATTATTATTATTATTATTATTATTATTATTATTATTATTATTATTATTATTATTATTATTATTATTATTATTATTATTATTATTATTATTATTATTATTATTATTATTATTATTATTATTATTATTATTATTATTATTATTATTATTATTATTATTATTATTATTATTATTATTATTATTATTATTTCTCGATAAGACGCTTTCGTGCGCTGGTCTTATAGGCTCTTCGCTCATGATTTTGACCTGCTACCTATAATGAGGCCAAAGTCAATGTGCACGTGTCTGCATCATCAACTCAAATAATAACACGGGGAGATAACGTTTCTCATGGCAGTCTGATGACTTGGCAAGAGCCACGTGCCGGCGTGCTCTATGAGTCAAACAGGTACGACCCACTCACGCATGCAATTAACAAGTCACGACCGGACTGTTTCTATACTTCAGATTTTGGGAATATTATCTCTTAGAAAAACATTTCTTGGTGTATATACGTTAATTAGATCTTTTTACAAAACAAGAGAAAAGAACGAAAAAAGAAAAGGGGGAAGCAGGTTTCCTTTTATTCGTTGGAGGTAACGTATCTCTTTAGCATGTTCAATTTTTCTGCATAAACATTGAAATCAAATCTTTTACAACAGCAGCTTGTCTTTAATTGCTAGGGATAAAAGAAGATGAATTATTGCACCCACATGACATTCTCTACTCACTCTTTCTACAAAAGTTTATTTTTTATCTACTTTTGTTTATCAAGATGTTTTTACATACTTTTAAATTCGGTTCCCTTTGCGTGACTATGAGAAAAAAGTAGCGACTCATCACTTAAAAAGTATCTGTAAGTACTTGAAAATGTAGACAAATGACAAATATTATCTCGGAAATGGTTAGTGTTACAAGAAATTATTTGATGTAAACTGTGCTTTTTAGCGGCATCTATATTTTGATGGAGTAAGATTTTATCCATCTTGGTTATTGGTACGAAGGGGACTTTAAGGTATTGTATTGTATCCCACCTAAAATGAATTTCATAGCGAATAGGTGATTTGAGACTCCTTGGATCCAAAACGAAACATTTTTGGAAAAAGTTTGTGTGTGTGCACGTGAGTGTGTGCGCGCGCGTGCGTCTATCTGTAAACAACGCAACTTTAAAATGTAAAGTCCAAGATGTATCAAAACTTGGTGTTTAAGCTCAACGTCATCCAGGGAAGTAACAAAGTTCTCAAAAACATCCTGCATCCAAAACTACACTACATATAACGCGTTTGGACAATTTTTATTTTTTATAAGTAGCTCTAGGTGTTGATTAAATTACTATATTTTAAACAAATTTAGACGACAAATAAAATATATATCTTACATTTTTTAACAGCCTCTGAAACCCTCTACATTTTAGTATCTTTTGGAGAACTTGGGAAAAAAATCGTACAACACAAAATATGTAGAGACCTCTCTGAAAACCAATTTGTCACATTTTTAACCTAACATTTCTGAGATCCTCTTAATGGTTTTTATTTTAGAAAATGAAATTTCAGTGAAATCATATTGCGATCAGCCTTTATGCTTGACTATAACTTAAGCCTACTGTATTCTCCTATTCCCATATTATCTATAGGAAAATATGCAGTACGACAATTTATGCATCTATCTCAGTTAACATGAAGTGGACAGTATCGAGAGATCCAAAAACATCCTAACCGGATGAGCGGTGTTTTGGCTGCCCGCACCGTCGACGCTCGTTGCCGTTTGCCGCTATCATAGAAAAGTGCGTATGAAACCATACAACATTTTTAAAACTAGTTTTAAAGGCTTTACTTACTTACTATTTGGCACCTCTTTAGGAAACTACCCATCACTCACAGCAGTTCACATTGAGAAGTGCTGGCAATTTTCTGGCGTATACTTTGTTTTAATCCCTCTAGGGTGTGTGGATTTGTCTTGTACACTTGTTTTAAGTAACCCCAGAGATAGAAATCACGGAGAATTTGGAGGACGGAGAGGGATACATATGCCTACTAATAATTACCTCCTGAAACACATTTTCAATTGTTCTCATCTTAAGATTTGCTGTATGTGCTGTTGCAGAGCTGTAAAAGGTCAAATCACGCTTCCTACCTGTAAATTCTCTAAAAATAGTAAGAGTGATAAAATTGTATTCACATATGTACGAACGTCAACTGTTGACTCGAAAAATATTGGGTTTATAACTCTCTCTGTGAATGGGGAAATGGCATCATTTCTCAATGTGAACTAAGGCGTGTGATGCAGTTTCCTAAAGACGTGCCAAATATGTATGTACAAGGGTGGTGGCCAGTTTCAGCGTCTGCTTTAATAACATACGTGAGTAAAACATTTAAAGTAGTTTTAACATATGTATAGTTTTATCCGCGTCTTTCTATGATAGTAGCAGACGGTCACGGCCGCCGAGGTCGTGGATAGGCAAAACACCGCGCAACCGGTTAGGATGTTTTTGGGTCTTTCTGTAGATAATTGTCTTTAAGGTTAGTTTGTACAAGATTGAGCACAGAAAGTAATGTGAGAGCAACACAAAATTATTTTACACGTTAAACCTCTTTTGTGTATCTGGTTCAGCATCTCCAAATCCATAATGTATAAACCAAAATAGGTAGAGTAACATTTTAGAATTTTTGATATTTAAAAAAAAAAAAAAGATTAAAGTACTCCAGTAGCCAAAATTAATCGGTTGAACGATGAAAAATATCTCCAAAAATTGCAAATGGAGGGTTCGATTCACATGATAAAGAGAAATCCTGTGATTATAAATTCCCTTCAATCCGTTCTATTTTAATGAAAAACTGTATAGGTGTTGACCATCCCACATTTTTTATTACCCCTCCCCTAAATGGGCTCTCAGTCATTAGAGCGCCATGGCCAGTGATGAGGAACAAACTACGTTTTTTATAAGAGTTACAATTGACTGCTCGCATGTGACCGCTGCTACTACTACTAAAATTTGCCACCATGTTTCCAGGTTATTATTTTATTATTCATTATTTTTAAGCCCGTTACGAGTTGCGGGCACATTCAATATATTAACGAGATTGTTTCGTTTCATTGCGTAAACATTATTTTTCCTTCCTTTTTCCAATGCTTCTTTCTGAACCTGATATTGAAAATACATTCACTCATTCATCGGTTCGGTTTCACGTACTGCATTCTCCAATTCACAGGTAAATAAATAAACAAATACGGAAAACAATAATAAATTGTTATTTTTTAATATTTATTTGTTTGGCAGGCAATTAATCATAATATCAGGTGGTTCACAGTCCAATATAATTTAGTTCTATGTAACCCTCAATTTTCATAATATATAAACATCAGTTCTACTTCCGATTATGGATTAGCAAGCAGAAAGTTATGTTCGATTTGACCCTGTAATAAACAGAAGAAATTGCTGCGTTGAATTGGAATTAATGTCAGGAACTAGTTAGTGCTCTAGTTAAAACTAGTTAAAAGATTATAAATAAAAATAAGATTCATTTTAGTCACGAACTCCATAGTTACTGTAGGGTATTTTTCTTTAAGGTTTCAACTTCATGTCTCATTACCTTAGAACATCACATGCACTTTGCATATTAATTACAATTGTTTTAATTTATACATCATTAATTAAATTGCACTACATTGCGTGAAATTCCTTCGCAGGAATACAAACTGTACAACAATTACAAGTTATTATAATTTTACAATTATGTATCAGTATTACTTATTATAGACTTATTATTTACAAGTATTATTCTTTTGCAAAAGACCCAAATCGTTCTGTATATGCAAATAGACCGAGATTATTGATAGTTTCAGAGTTAGGATTTCTGAATATTGTATTAAGGTAGGTAGAGTCATACTGAAAAATTCAATATTATAGCCTGGATTTGAACCACGAATCTTTCGGCCTCCATCCGTCTTAACCATTGAGCTACAATGGCCAACATGGTGTCATGATGGAAATTAATCGTTCTTTCACACTAGCGTGTAGGTGAAGATTTGAATAGGTAGAGTCAGACTGAACAATTCAATGCCATAGTCGGATTTGACCCACAGATCTCCCGGTCTCCGTCCGGTTGCTCTTAACCATTAAGCTACCATGGCCCACAGGCCAGCATGACACTAAATTCTCCAACTGATTCGCTTTTTTCCGATAAACCACTAGGGTTTCTCATATGAGACACGCACCTTTTGCGTTATGCTGGCATGTTGGCTATGGTAGCTCAATGGTTAAGAGCAACTGGACGGAGACCGACAGATCCGTGGTTCAAATCCTGGCTATGGCATTGAATTTTTCAGTCTGACTCTACTTACGCAAACAACCAATGCACGACTAAAAATTAATTTAAATGTAACATTTAATGTCTATTCATTCTTTTACATTTATCCTGCTAAGGTTAATTTTGGTATATATAGCATAAATATCCGCTACTATTTAGTTCCTTTCCAAAGAGAGCTTATATTTTAGTATATATATATATATATATATATATATATTATTATTATTCTTTATATTCTATGAATTCTAAAAGTTATGCGTTTAACACGCTCGTTGAAACGTCTTAGATGGCGGGAAGATAATTCTGTAGCTGGCCAGTTCGATTATGTTATATTTCATTAATGAGTGTGGATCTGTGAAAAGCTGTGTTCTGACATTCGTAAGAATAGGTTATACAAGAACGAGAAGAGAGTCACGTGAGTGGAACACATCACATTGTCTTTATTAAAACTTTTCAGCAGTTCACTTTTACTTTCTCTACGGCACATCTAAGCACACGGAGTACTTTTCCAACCCAAAAATCGATGTCGAGTTTACCGGAAATATCTTTTGAAACCCTTAGAATTCCCAAAAGGGCACTTTTAGAAAAAGGTTTGTATGTGTGTATATCTGTGCATACAGGATCTCCCAGCTAACTCTGTGACCTCAAATATCTCCGGAATGAAACAAAATATGAAAATTCCAGTTGGCCAGGAATGTACTTATATCAGGGGCTCACACAATGAGAAGGTATACACAACCCAGGTAAACAAATAATACTTCCAACACCAGGTTGCGTTTGTTTTAAACGGCACATGGATGCTTATTCTAGCAAAATGTAAACTAGAGCTACAATTAGTGATAACACACTTGGTTTCACGTTTCTAAACCGCATACTTTCTGAAACATGCATAATTTCTGCAACACACTCTACCCCTGCTCATGGAATATGTGGGATTGGAAACGCGTCTATCAATGTGTTTCCAGCATGATGGATGTCCAGAGACGTGGATGCGAAGTTTTCAAATAGGTGGATAGGACGGGGAGGTTCAGCGATGGCCAGCTTGGTTCCCAGTCTTGACGCCATTATATTTCTTTCTCTGAGGCATAGTGAAGTATAGAGTGTATCAAGAACCGCCAACGACAGTAGAGGATATGTAACATCGTATTACTGCGGTGTGTGTGGAAATATCTGTGGAAACCGTGCAACAGTCTCTTGTTACCAGATTCCAAAAGTGTATTGATGCAAACGGAGGGCATTTCGAACATCTGTTGAAGTAATACGGTTTCATCGGACAAGGCGCTACTGGTGATTTATGGGTGCATTTTTCATGCCAGATGTAATGCACAACAATGAAGTTTCTGAGGGCTATAGGTCACTATTAAATGTATTTAGAAAAGCGGAACCAAGAGTGTTAACACTAATTGTTGCTCTAGTTATTTTGCTAGAATAAAGTACATGTTCCATTTAAGAAAACAGCTTGGTGTTGGAAGTGTTATTTGTTACTTTTTATGGTTTATGTACACCTTCTCATTGTATGAGCCCCTGACATATGTACATTCCTGGCCAATTTGAATTTTCATATGTTTCATTTCGGAGATATTTGAGATCGCAGAGTTAGGTGGAACATCCTATATGTCTGTGGACAACATAATTAAAAATTAGAGGTCAATTGAATACTAAACTTGCTATTCAAATTTATATTTCAAGGATGTGGCACCAAGATAATGACGAAAAATCCCTCATCCAATAATTCCTTACATGGATAACTTTTCAAAACCTTTTATGTCCTAAAAGTACCTTCAACAATTGTGATTAAAACAGCATTTATTAAGATATTTTCAAAACAAATTGAAGTTTGTATTTTGGATTTTGTGGGAATAGCCTCTGAAGTCATTCTCATTCTAGATGACTTTTTCATAACTGGCAAATTGTAATAGAAAAACCCTTGTTGAAAAAGAATGACGTACTTTTTTGAGAATTCCAAGATATTGTTACGGGTTTTAATTTATTTTTCAATTTATACTTTTCTCAAATTAAGTATAATTCATTTAATTTTCATCCTGTTCATCATTAGAATAGAATGGAATTTCAAAACCCTCTCATAGAGATCGAAGCTTAAAGGATTAGACTCCCTTAAGCTTCCTCTATTTCCTTATTTCTCATTCCATTCAAAACTAATATATGATAAAACGGCTTCGGCAGATCATTATTTGCATTAATGTGAAACAGATAAAGAATAAGTTTTTTTTTGCCCGCCTTGGTAGCGTAAATGGTAGCATGTCTGCCTCACGTTCAAGAGGTCCCGAGCTCGAATCTCGGTCAGGGTGAGTTACCTGGAAAGGTTTCTTCCGGGGTTATCCCTTATCCTTCAAGACTAATGTCGGGTAGCTCTAAGCTCCATGGACCCTGGACTCATTTGAGCATCATTTCATCCAATTCATTCACCGTCCGATATGACTTAACGTTGGAGAACGTAAAATTAAAAAAAAAAAAAAAGGAATAAGCTTTTGAAAAGAAATCGACAAAGATCTATGAATCTAACAATATAAAATATATTGAAGCATAACTTATTAACACCAAACTGGAACAGCAGTAGCAATAGGTATCGCTTTTATCATTTTAAAGTTTCAGCTGACTATCTTCTAAAGTTCCTGAGAAAAAGATTCATTCTTATTAGGAAATGTAAAACACAGGAAACCTTTCGAAGTACGGAAGGGTCACATATATGACCCTTTCGAGGCAACATTCCAGCACACCGGCGGGGCTAATAGGATCCTGGCAGCTGGTAGCATTTAATAAACAAAAGATATTTTTACATACTATATTTTGAAGTGGTACATTTTATAACTTAACACTTCACCTAAAAGAGTATAGTTAGGACGTTTTCTATATTGTGCTGAATTCAGATTACAACATACTAGATACAGAACATTTTAAAAAATATGTTTAAAATTCCGATATTGTGCTTAAAAGGTGCCTATCAAATAAAACAGAAAGTTACAAATTATAGTATGATCCATATGAACCTGAACTATTTCAATAGGCCATGACTTTTAACCAATAATAGGACATACTGCAACTTTGGGAGAATATAATACACAATTGGGAGATTTATTTACATCTCAGAGAAAATGTTGGAAGTGTCCTCCACCAGCGTCTATACATGATACGACTGTAGATACTGAAGTTTACATGGATATCTTCAAGACATTTGTGGAGCAGCTGGATGATATCGAATTGAGAAAAGGTTATTTCCAGCAAGATGGAGCAACGTGCCATACATCTAATGACACCATTGAACTTTAAACCAGTTTCTTTGATAATCGAATAATCTCAAAAGGTCTGTGGTCCCCCAAATCCCCTGACCTAACCTCACCGGATTTTTTCTTGTGGGGGTATCTAAAAATATAGTGTACAAGAATAGGCCACGGGCAATTGATGTTCTCAAGGAATCCATTTGAACCGAAATAGGTAACATTGGCGAGGATACTCTCCGTAAAACTTCAGAGAATATGGTGATAATAAGTTAGCAGCTTTTTTTTCAATCAACACATCTACTGAATTGGAAAATAATTTCAATTTTATCATTAACAGTGATATACCCCTATTTTGTTTCAATTAACTATGATAAATAAGGCTATATTAAATACCTTTCTGAAAAAATAAAGGAACAAATCTAATAACACATAAAGACAAATACGAGTGACAAACATGAGGCGAGTGCAAACATGTATAGATGCTGGTGGAGGACACTTCTAACATTTTTTCTGAGATGTAAATAGTGTAATGTAATCTCCCAATTGTATATTATATTCCCCCAAAGTTGCACGTATGTCCTATTATTGGTTCAAAAGTTATGGCCTATTAAAATGGTTCAGGTTTATATGGATCGCACTGTATAAGACTACACAAAGAAAACTAAGAAAATTACTTGGAAATTTTAATTTAGTCTAGCTTAAACGGACGTGTGTTTCACGCCCCTCATGAGATAGTGTTTTATAAATCATTGGTGTTTACTCTTGCTGCTGATGAGAACGATTAACAAGAGAGACATGGTCGACGCGAACAGAAATCAACTGATCCTTCTAGTCCAATTGTGGCCCAATCAAGTAAAATTAAAGTCCTTATTACACCCATATTTAAACTAAGAAATAACTTCCGAGCTAAATTGATGCAAATGGTGTTTTTGAGTTCCGCGAATGTTGGGCGAACAGTAGTAGGTGGAGGCAAACCCCCTTAGTGTCTGTCGCATAAGCTTATGTTATAGTTGATCAAGAATTGTAGCTTATTAAGACATTTTATCCTTTAGGAAGAGGAGTTTATGTTAGCAGATAAAATACTTCCATTTCTTAAAAACTTTTATTAAAACATTATGGCGATACTCACTCTTAGGTAATTAAGGATAACAACGGGATATCCTCCGAATTTTAAAAGAATAGCAGTGGTTAAAACCATTAATAACGGATATATGCGGCTATAATGGACACGGCTGATGCCAAAAAATGGCTATTTGGAATAAACTGTATGTTTAAATCTAAGCTTTTGGTGAAGGATGCTTTTGTCAATAGCTAAAGATGTTATACAAGCTTATATAATTTTTTTTTCTTTTTTCGAATGGAGAGGAGTTCATTGGCTGTTCTCAGAAAACTCAAGCTATACGTTTTATAGAATACATCAATCATTTTGATTAATTTTCTTTTAATTTTGATTAAAATAAAAATAATTGAAATTTATTCCATGTGCATAGTTTTGGTGGAGGATTGAAAAAGTTTATGTCGCGTTTTTGGAAGATATCTACTGAACTTAAATATCAGGTTTGATAAGTAACTCTAATTTTGCTTTTGAATTATAGTGTTCGTAGCCACTCATCCCCCCACCCACCCACCCACCCCCACACACATACTCGTAAGTTTTTCTATAAACCCTTTTTGGGGATTAGGAGGTTCAAAATGCGCATTTCAGTAAAATTTCAATTCTAATTATTGAGGCTTTCGAGTTAAAGATGGTACGTTTAGTGGGCACTCGTAGAATATTTTTAATGTGACTGTGTTTGCTCTGTTTTATTGCATTTTAACCACGAAGTCACTTAGTAATTTACGATGGTGAACAAAAGAATAAACTTGTTGTGTTATCAGAGCAGGAATATAGTTGCATGTTATTAAAAAGCAAATGTCTTTCTTATGACGCTGCCCCTTTGTCATAGCGAGTTTCCTGCTGGGCCTGTGCAAGTTTTTATATTGTTATGATGAAACTTTCAATTATTTTTCTTCTTGCTTAACAGATGCCTATAAAATTGTATTCAACAGGTGTTACTGTGCCTTTCTTCGTTTACACTGTTATTGTTGTTTCCTTCATAGGTGTAAGACCTGAGAACGTCATGCATCTGCATTAGAGAACAAAGCTAAGCCTAATCAAAAGCTAATACTAGTTGATTGTAGCAACAAAATAGTGCGTTTCATTCGCTAGAGTAACAACGGCTACATTCATCAGAAAGCAGTGTCGTAAGTGCGTAAGATCCCGCGGAACATTGTCCATCTGTGAACATGAAACTTAACTGCCGCAAGAACCATGCTACAATTTTATATATAGAATTTTAAAGAAAAATCTTGACATAAAATCTGTTGACAATTTCAATTTTGGTTAATATCTGTATGTAATCAAGTGTGCTTAAGATAAATGGACTTCGGATCGAAATTGTAGTTGAATATTTTAAGCCGAGGCTGAAGCCTTTAAAATTTTGTCAGCTAAAATGAAACCTGTATTTACATAAGTGACTGTAAACCGTTGCTAGGAAATAAATACCTCTTCTTATGTTTAATGAGCTTTAATTACCATTGGAAATTTTGAAATCAGGAGTGACCGGAACACAGTTAACGTATTTATGTACCTTTCTAGACAGATACCAAATGGTTTGTACACTGTTGCCACGCGGGAGACCGTGATTCGACTCCACACAGAATGACATTTGAATTCTAACAAAGTACACAATACGAAGATCGGCTGATAAGGCCAGGATCTCACAATAAAAATATCTATTTTTTTTATTTATTTAACAGTTTGCATTTGTCATATCGGTGTTCCAATTTAAGTAAACCATCTCTGTAGTGCGATTTATCACAGTCCTCAAAATAGCTGTTTAACGCATCAACTCTGTGAAATCTTCATCCTTCCAGACATTTTTTTTTTTGAGATTCGGGAACAGGTGGTAGTCACTGGGTGCTAGAACTGGCGAATAGAGTGGATGTTCAAGCAATTCGAACTTTAATTCGCATGCTCTTTCCATTGCAATGACTGAACAATGGCCTGGAGCACTGTTGTGAAGAAACATGATTTTTTTCTTTGCCAAATGAGGTTTTTATTTTTCACCTCAACACTCAAACCACCACCTCGGAAGTATATCTGTCTCACGTTCAAGAGGTTCCGAGTTCGAATCTCGGTCAGGGTGAGTTACCTGGATAAGGGCTTTCCGGGGTTTTCCCTTACCCTCAAAGACGAATGTTTGGTAACTTTAAGCTCCATGGACCCCGTACTCATTTGAGCATCCTTTCACCCAAATCATTCACCGTCCGATACGACTTAACGTTGGAGAACGTAAATTACAAAAAAAAAAAAAAAAAAAAAAAAAAAAAACCGTTAAGCTCCATGGACCTGGGCTCATTTGAGCATCATTTCACCAATTTCATTTGCCATCCGACATGACTTGACGTTGGAGGACGTAAATTACCTCCCCCCACCCCCAAAAATACTCAAACGTTGCAGTAAGCTTGCGTAAGGAATACGTCACGAGTAATACTTCTACCCATTTCCAAGTAATCAATAAAAATAATTCCCTGTGCATTCTAGAAAGCATGCGTCATAACCTTGTTAACTGACAACATTTACTTTGCCTTTTCTGGAGTTGGTTCACCTGGCGTAATCCACTGTTTTGACTGTGATTTACTTTCTGGAGTGTAGTGATGCATCTACGTTTCATCCATAGTAATAAGCCGTCTCAAAAATTCGCTGGGATGTTTACGGTAGAAATACAAATTCGTAACAGAAACAGGTTTTCTTTGCAACTTTTGTTCAGGTGTCAACAAGCGCGGCACCCATCTTGCACAGACCTTGTGAAAGCCCAAAACAATTCTTAAAATATTACCTGCACGTTCTTTTGATACATTGACAACCTCTGCTATCTCAAACAACTTTAACCTGCGGTCTTCCAGTACTAAACGATGAATTTTTTTTCAGTGCTCTCTGGAGTTGTGACTTCCACAGGACGTCCAGAGTGAGGCTCATCACTAGTGCTCGTACGTCCCATTTAAACTCTGCAACCCACCTTTTAATTATTGTATAAGAAGGGGCAGGGTCTTTCAATGTACTGTCCATTTCCTCCTTTATTTCTTTAGGCATTAAAGCTTTCAAATGGAAATATTAGAAATATGGTTCGTTTTCCCAATTCCTCCATTTTCGTGAAACCTCTACCCTGGTGTTGTTTAAAATTCTGTCATTCAAAAACTAAACAAGCTATTGACCTGCAAATATGGATACAAGATAGTGTAGAGTTAAACTATATGATGATATTCGTCAAACTGGACCAGTGGCGCCCTCTCTATAGGAGGCCCGGGACTTATCAGCCGATCCTAGTACGTAACATTCCGATTTGCTTAATTATATTTATCTTGGTTTATAATGTTTATTTTGACGATAGTATAAACGTTATTATTTTAAGTAAGCAAGTTAGAATTTTATTAGTTTAAATATTTTCACATATTTCTTAAAATTGATACAATTTTTAATTTTTGCTATTGAAAAATAAAAAAAAGTTTAATGTGTTACCCTAACAATGTTCGTTTTATTCACTCTTCCACAAAATATTCCTACAAAAGGTTACCATTCCATCTCCTTCTTGTTAATAAAAATAAACGTTTATTACACACTTCATTGTCGTCAGAGGAAGGATAGGATACAATAGGATAACACAAAAATCAAAACTGTAGAAAACGGGCCGCTATATGGTGTTTTTAGAATTCTATGCTAAATGCATGTCTACGAGAAAAAAAATGAGGCACTTACCACTTGAAAGTGGTGAGTGTAGAACATTCAAATCAATAAGATAAAATATCTAGGAATTATTAAAGTCTCAAAAACCTATAGACATACATTTTGTTCTTTAACCTAAGTGGCTTTAAAATGTTGGTTGATATCTAAAATGTCAAACGAGAAAAAACAGATATTAAAATGAAAATATCTAATATTGAATAATAGGAATAATAGTAAGAGGTTTTTAAATTGTCAGGATAGGGGCTTGGTTTGTATTGCGATAAAATTAGCAGTACCCAATGCTTTCAGATATCAAAAAGCTACAATTTTATTTTTTCCTGCTAGTCACTTTTCACGAATGGGTTACTTTAATTTTAGTTAACTAACCTCAAATGTTTCTGAAACGTTAGTGAAAGACTAAGTACTCATTTTATTTTTAATTTATTGCCATGAACTGAGGCATTTTAAAAGGATTTAGGACCATTGGCTTGCAATCTCGTTTACCTACACAACCCTTAAGTTCTTACACAAATTAAAACAATACAAAAACTACCATTAAATTAAATACATTCTGGAAAATTTCATACATTTACGGAACACTCCATTACACAATGCAATGTTAAAACTCCATTCATGTAGGGCTTGAAACTACACACTCATGGACATCTGTTATTTTGATATTTAAATGAAGAAAGAAAAAATGAAGGTGTTAAAATGTTAAATTCCAAACGAGTATTCATAGGTATAATTAGTTTGAAATATATATATATATATATATATATATATATATATATATATATACATACATACAACTACGGGGAGAACAATTCTGCGGGACCTCTGTCGTCGCGTGTGGTTGCTTTGTCGACGGTGCGGATGACAGGAAGTTGGCAATAAATATACCACCGTTTATCATGTAACCTATTTGTAAGACTTAGCAAAAACATTTGAAAATAAAAGTAAATTACTTTTATATATCAAGCACGGAACTGTTTTAACTTCCTCCTTTTGTTCTTCAAGAATTTCTATTATCTACTTAGCAATTTCTCAATTCATTGTGTAAAACAAATAGAACATTTTTCAGGAATGTTATTTATTATAAGTACATCTAAAATGTATGGTTTAGCCCCCTTGCGATTTTTAACCCTTTCTGTTGCTAGCTTCAATACAACCCCTTATGTTCACGAGCCGTCCACAATAATTATACATAAACTGACTCCTAGTGTTTACATAATCATTTTGCTTCCCATTTCAAACGGACTCATGACTGCCGCACTATTACTATATGGTTCAAAATCTTTGTTACCAATACGCATACTTAGCGCAGAGCATTTCGTAAAATGTTGAACTCTTGAACAGGTAAAAGTATAAAAGTTACGCTTCTAACATGTGCGTACTGTTATGGCTTGCGTTTTGTATTTTATGTAAAATAAAGATATTTTGTATGCAACTTTTACTGCCTTTTTAACTTTTGTTCTCGTTAAAATACACCTATCTGTTACTTTGATTATTCTTAAAGCTTCAGTTAATTGCAAAATTTGGTGATGTGGATGATAAAACAGTCCATTCAATTTAGCGTGGAATGCTTCGCAATTATTTGTAGGGCGGACGCAACTTTCGGGAAATTATGCTCATATTCATTCATTCGAGTTCATACATTGTGCTCGAGTTCATTATAAAAATGTTAAACATTAATATTTATGAAACTTCTACCGCATACTCTATGTAAAACGCTATACTATGTCACCCATGTTTGACTTTTTGTGCAATAACAATTCATTTTTAGTTGTAGGTCTGTTTTTATGACGGATTCATGTTCTGCATAAGTGAAGAAAGCAGCCAATATATAAGGAGAACCGCAAAGGAGGAATTTTTGCAGTCATGCGTGGCTCAAAATGTCAAACATTCAACCTCTGTCATGATATGGAGCGTTATATCAGCTCAAAGAACAGGGTGTTTATACAATATAGTAGAAGGGACAATGAATCAATATCAATACATAAAAGTTCTGGAAAAACGCCTTCTGCTTCAATTAGATGAATGGTTTCCCAATGGAGAGTGCACCTTTATGCAACACGGTGCATCCTATCTTAAAACCAAATTAGTAATGTCATTTTTGGCGTAAACATGTGAAAATACTGTCATAGTCTTGAATTGAACCTACTGAAAATTTATGGGTCATTGTGAAAAGCAGTTTGAAGAAGAAAGATTACAACTAAGGTGCAACTGACAGATGCACTAACAGAAATATGGCACCGCGATGAAGAGATACAGAGAAAATTCCCCATTTTAAAAGAAGGCATGCCTAAGCAAATTGAAATGTTAAGGTGAAAGGCATGCCTGCGAGATATTAACTGTGTATTGAATTGCAAATAAAACAATTTAAAAGTACATATTCGGGATTTTAAACAAAAACTACTGCTTGAGTCTAATAATTTTCACACCTCTGTATCTGAAAGCAAATGTTAGAAAGCTCACTGTCTTAGAATGTTAGTGCTTAACCTTTTGATAAGTTATACCAAAGAAATATGAACGTCAATGTTTAAGATATTAGATATGTAATTGTATTTTACAGCTGAATGGTCTTAAAATTTAACCAAAAGTAACAATGCCAAAAGTTGTCCACTGTTTGTGTTGTAATGATGCTTTTCTGCGTTTCAAACTGCTCTGCTTTACCGTAAAATATTTTAAGCGCTTCTCAGATGGTTTACTTCCCTTAAATCTGTCTTGAAATTAAACAAGAAGAAAAAAAAGGGAAGACAAAAAGCGTATGACTTCTTTGATTTTGCATTGCAGTTAATGAGAAAGCATTTATAGATTTATCTTTTCTTCTTACTTAGCTACTTTTGTTAAAAGAAAATGCTCTTTTGATATTCATAAAGCTTCTGCATCTGACCCTGGTTTAGTTTAATACACGAGTATCTATAAAAGCTAATTAGAGATAGAGGAAATTCCATCCAATATTAATTGCACTCCATGTTTATTTAACAGTATATTTTAAAAACTGGGTAATGAGTGCGCTAGAAATGAAAGATTTTATTTTTGTAGTGGAATAGTTAGTAAGAAGACATTTAATATCTATGCTTCTAATTCTAAATGATTTATTTACTACTATTCATTAACCAAGCATTCACTTAGTTTAAAATGTCTTAAATCTCTCGGTAGTAAGCACATTTTATTAGTAGTTGATCTATATGCATACACACGAGTGTTTTACCTTTTGGCACAAGATATACGTGATAAACAATACACCTAATGAAAATGAAAATGAACTATGAACTATAAGTCTTCCATAATATACATTTGTAACCCTTATCCTAACAACTTTATCGTTCATAAAATATCGATAGGATGAAAGAGAAAATGGGGGAGGCAGAAATCCAGGGAGAGTGGAGAACGAAGGAGGAAGAACTAAAGAAAGTGGAGTAGAGGGACAAAAAGAATACCCTGATGCAATATGCGAACAGAGCTACTAAGTAAAAAAAACTGCACCCGATGAATTTATAATAATATAACTTGATTTGGGATCAATAAAAGTCTGTGGTGTAATATATAAGAGGCACCCTTCCAGACTAAATCGCTAAATATGTATGGTATTAAGTATGAAAGAAAGAAAGAAAGAAAGAAAGAAAGAAAGAAAGAAAGAAAGAAAGAAAGAAAGAAAGAAAGAAAGAAAGAAAGAAAGAAAGAAAGAAAGAAACAGAGAGGAGGAGAGGGTTTTCGCAGAGTTATGGAATATAACATTTTTAGATCACACTTAGACAACAGGCTATAAATGACATCTTACTCTTCACAAAGGGAGGTAAACCAAAAGTTTTAATTATGTGTAAAATAAAATAAATCAAAACAACTGCTTATTCAATTTTCTGTTACATAACAAGAGCTTATAATAATAATAATAATAATAATAATAATAATAATAATAATAATAATAATAATAATAATAATAATAATAATAATAATAATAATAATAATAATAATAATAATAATAATAATAATAATAATAATAATAATAATAATAATAATAATAATAATAATAATAATAATAATAATAATAATAATAATAATAATAATAATAATAATAATAATAATAATAATAATAATAATAATAATAATAATAATAATAATAATAATAATAATAATAATAATAATAATAATAATAATAATAATAATAATAATAATAATAATAATAATAATAATAATAATAATAATAATAATAATAATAATAATAATAATAATAATAATAATAATAATAATAATAATAATAATAATAATAATAATAATAATAATAATAATAATAATAATAATAATAATAATAATAATAATAATAATAATAATAATAATAATAATAATAATAATAATAATAATAATAATAATAATAGTAATAATAGTAATAATAATAATAATAGTAATAATAGTAATAATAGTAATAATAGTAATAATAGTAATAATAATAATAATAATAATAATAGTAATAATAATAATAATAATAATAATAATAATAATAATAATAATAATAATAATAATAATAATAATAATAATAATAATAATAATAATAATAATAATAATAATAATAATAATAATAATAATAATAATAATAATAATAATAATAATAATAATAATAATAATAATAATAATAATAATAATAATAATAATAATAATAATAATAATAATAATAATAATAATAATAATAATAATAATAATAATAAAGAACAATGACAACAAACTATAACACCAAAGAAGTAACAAACAACAAGCAACACATCTGAGAAGCTTCTTTTATTTTTAAGAATTTTGAGTACGTAAAGAATTATAATAAATTTCATTAATGTCTAATTAGTCTGCGTAACTAGCAACCACAAGACATAGTGTAGGGAAATTGTTAGGCTCGGCTATACAGATTTGTATAGCTTTAAGCATTTTAATTTTCATGAACAGTCTAGAAAAAAAATTAAGTATATACTCATAAAAGCAAGTAATAATTGAAAAAAATCTTTAATTTACACTATTGAATGAATAATATTAACGCATATATTGGACTGCCTAAAGTGGGACTGGACCGAACTACGCTATGGAGGAGATTCGGCACGGCGGTCCAAACTTGGTCTGTTATACATATGCCCAAAAGTGGGGCATCCCCAGGAGAAAGGATGGGGCGAGAGAAGATAATGGGCGGCCGCCCAAGGAGCCACGATAGTGCAGAGGGCAGGATCCCTACACTTTATTAGTTGAAAACTCCCTGGCAGGCCAGTATAACCGACATCCCACCCTAATGTGGTCCGAAACGGTCCCAACAGACCGGGTTTGAAGACCGGAGACCGTCCTACCGGAGGAGGGAGTCGTACCAAGAGCATTGCCATGTAATCCGAGACACTCGCCGACACTTATACCCTGAAAGAGACCACACGGCGCTGGGGCGGGTTTTCTCCGGGACCTCCGGTTTCCCCCGCCATCTCATTCCACCGGTGCTCCATCTTCATCTCATGTACCATCACTGTCACCGCCTGCGGTGCCGTATGTAGTCACACACTCACACACACACACACACACACACTGAAAGATACCACCAGATGAGAGATGATCTGAAATAATAATGCAGGTGAAATGGAGGGGTAGGACATTTGGGGGGTGTGATTAACTTACCCAGCATTCGCCTGGCAACCCGGGAAAACTCCCGAAAAACCTATGGGTCAGGTAGATCGGCAACGTGAATTGAACCTGGACCTCCCAAATGTAGGCCACAGACAAAACTGCCTGCGCCATCCCACTCGGTTATAAGTGAGAACTCTTAATATTAAAATCAGAAGTGACCAAATCCATTGTTATTAAACTCCTTATATAAATAACTTAAATGTCAGCAATAAAATAGTCTATATTTTATCTTCCTTGAAATATATGCTTTAGAGAAGCAAAGTTATTTTTATATGTGTATAGAATCAAGAAAACTAAAATATTTTGCATAAAATTGGATATATATATATATATATATATATCATTAGGTTTGTTTAGTTTCAGAGCTCACTAGCATTCGGTATTGTTTACAGCATGCTTTTTTTTATTATTATACTGCATGCTCCGTTACATCGTAACACTACATGCATTCCTTAAACTTATTACAACGAGTTGCAGTAATTACAATTTTTACAAGTGTTACAAGTTCTCATTATATGATACAATTTTTGGTTATGCTTTTACATGTTTTCAAAGTCTATTTTGTTTATGGATTTTAAAAATTGTTTTTGGTAGTGCTTGATTAGTTGCCGGCCACTGTCCACCCCTCAGTCTAATGTTTTGTTTAAGTTCTAATCTTTCACTGTTACAGCATGCTTGTTTGCTTCCCAGTCTGGCCCTTCTAACTGTTAGTCTACGTACTGCTTCATTTGTAATGCATCTTTCGCTATGAACAGAACAGTGATGTTTGGGAAGTACGGTAGAGATGGAATGAGTGGGATGGCATTTTTTTTATTTATTACACTGCATGCTCCGTTACATCGTAACACTACATGCATTCCTTAAACTTATTACAACGAGTTGTAGTAATTACAATTTTTACAAGTGTTACAAGTTCTCATTATATGATACAATTTTTTGGTTATGCTTTTACATTTTTTCAAAGTCTATTTTGTTAATGAATTTTAAAAATTGTTTTTGGTAGTGCTAGATTAGATCACTGTTTGTTGCCGGCCACTGTCCACCCCTCAGTCTAATGTTTTATTTGAGTTCTAGTCTTTCACTGTTCAGAAGAGGACAATTGTATATCAAATGATCCACTGTTTGGTTTTGTAGTTCACATTTGCACATTGCACTTTCTGATATTTTGAATCTGTTGTAGCAGTCCCTTGTCTTCCCATGTCCAGTTAGGATGGCGGTAGTCTGTCCGTTGAGTGGGATCCTCATTTTTGAATGCATTTGGTATACGGTGAAGCATTAGCATGTGGTCGTTTGGCGCAGAGTCTTTACCGGGAAAGATTTCCGAACCGCCAGTGTCCTTAACCATACATTTGCCAGTAGTCATCAGAGACTAAGCGATTGGGGGTCATTAAACAGACGAGCAGATGGGCAAAGTCGGAGGCTCCTTGTGGGACAATACATTTCGCCCAATCGACTGAACGCTAGTGAATTCTCCTATACATCTATTTTTCTTTTCACCCATCCCCGTTAACTTGCGTAACGCCACTACCTCTTTGCTCACACTTTCCCATTATTATCCCATATTTTTCTTCTGCAATTTGTTAACTCCTTATATTCTATTAGGTAATGAACAGTCTCCACAAAATTCACATATTCCACCTCATTACTTCTCAACCCTTTTAGATATATTATTCCTACTCTCATCCATGCTATGCTTTCTCTTTCAGTTTTTTTCATATTGATCTATATATTTTCCATTACCTATATTCTGTCTTAATTGCTTATAAAGTTTCAAAGATTACTTTTCTTCTATATTTTCCCATATCTCCTGTCTTGTACTCTGGTTCTCACTTCCTTCCGCTATGATTTGACTCCTCTGCTCTCCATAAATCTCCCATGCCTATCTTCGTTACCATTCTTTCTAATTCCTACCACCAGCTCTTTGTATTCTTAATGCTTTTATGTTTCTTCATGCACAGTGTCAATAATTCTCCTTTCTACCCTTTAATACACTTATACCAGAATTTCAGTAGTTTGGAAGTCAATGGATGTGTATTCCAGCACTGTTGATGTGATAAGACAACCAAGTGGACCAATTATCTGTTTTTTTTTTTAACAATTGTGTGGATGAACTTTCGTTTTTTCGTTATGCTTAGTTTCTTCTTGACTGCACAATAAGCACACAAATGTATGTAAAATTGAATGGCTTATTATTTGCACAAGCATACTTACGTACACTCCTTCCAGTAATATCCTTCTTGTACTGAAACGAAGCGCCGCAGCCCATAGGTTCCTTGACCAAACATGCTTAAAAGAAGGGTATATATCTGCTTCCAAAGTTTGTCGGTCTAATTTAGAAACATCCTGTACATCTATCGAATATATTATATTATATATAATATTATAAAGGAAGCGTACTTGTGAGAGGATGAGTGGTTCCATCTGATAAACCATTCAGCCAATTTGATAATGCTGCCAATAATGATGAGCATAATGATACTAGTGACATATTATATTGATATCTTTAATTGCCATTCAACAAATAGTGTAGGTATATGTGTAATATACGTGCGCGCGTGTGTAGTAAAACAGGCTCAAAGCTTCTGAATCTGGAAGCCAAAAGCGTCATGATAACTGTGATGTAAAATAAATAATAAAGTTTAACTTCTTTTGTACTGTTGTAATACAGTTCGTTAAAGATCACGTTAAATAATTATATATGTAGAGAAAATCTAACATCATAAACCAGTGTACCAATATTTTACATTAAAAATTGATGAGATTATTTTTGTTGTGGTCAAAGAACTATGAATTTTCCAAACAAATTAACTTGAAGGCTTTGGAGTGCGGAATTTTCACATTCATTAGCTGGACTTTTATTTCGTTGCATACGTAATGGGTTTCTCCATTATTGAAAATTATGTAGACCTTATGTTATCAAATAACTGTGGGGCTAAAGATTAGGTATAAAGGTTTAAAATTTAAATTATTATAGTTTGCTAAAACATTGCTCCACCATTGCTCTACCACCAAAGGTAACTTAAAGCTTTCTAGCATTTCAGAACTTCGAAGATTCTCAGGGAAGTGTTAGGAAGTCAGGCGTTCTGTCGATTTTTTACGTCCTATTGCATTGATATCATAGAAATTTTCATTCGTGATTATGAATGCAGTGTCTGAACGAAAGTGCAATTATATAGGGTAAGAGAAGGATTCATCATAAAGGTCCACCGGTTTATTGTAAAATAAATTCTTAAAGAACGGATTTAGGTATATGAAATTAATTATAGTTATCTGAAAAGTTTCCCAGAGCCATAGCTCATGCTAGAGAACAGTACAGAAATATATAAAATGATGGCAAACAGCCCTTCACAATACTTATATTACATTTTCATAGTAGGAATGAATTACCGTACAAGAAGAACATATATGAAACATACAAAGATACAAACATTCACTATAACTCAAGATATAATAGTAACAAAGAACTTTACAGAAAAAAGAAGCTACATATTCTATGGGACATCAATCCATACTAATTTTTAACCAGTTCAGCTATCAAACCAGCTATAAATGTGTACCACTTTATCAGCTATCAATATATGCCTTCAGTAAATTTTCAGCAATTTTCATTTTAAAACCTTTTATGTTCCTGCAGCCTTTCTGTTCCAGTGGCAGCGCATTATATAAGTTGATAACGTGTGAGGTTAAGCTGTTCAGGTCATAAGTAGAAGTGTTCACTGTTGGTTTTTTTAAGTTTCCTTTATTTCATGTATTATATTTGTCATTTAAGTTTAAAATATTTACTGTGCAACGTGTAAATAAACTTAAAAAGCCCAGTGCTTGTGACAAATGTGGGCATATGAATGGGGAATGGCTGCGTTCATTGGTCAGTGCCACTGGATTTATTCTCTCTTCATAGGATAAATGTTCAAAAAAGATATGCTTATACTATTTGGAACACTAAAAAGAACATTCTTCTTGACAGTATTTGTTTTCAAACATGCAGCTTTCGGAAACATTTGAGCAAACTAGCTTAGGTTAAAAGCAACACGAAGTGCTTACAGTAGTATGGTGGTAGCTTCTTGGTGTGCCAATGTTTATTCGATAATACACTTGATTTACTGTGCCACGCCAAGAACAGTAGAGACGCAGTGTTCCATTGTTCGCAAGCTTTTCCATTTCCTGCAGGGAGACCACACCTTTTGATTCGTGTCCAGCTAGCCACTACATCATCCTCGGTCGGACTGTAGAAGGACGTCATACATCAACGTTTTCTTTCACAGTGGACATAAGCTTCCATATACAACGACTTATGTGTGACGGTCATTTCCTTACCCTACTCCTTACATTGCTCGTTTTTTAACGTTGTGGCTAGAACTGGCAGGTGCTATGAATGTTTGGGGTAGAAGTGAATGATTTTGCGGGACTCCAGGAATAGACTCCTTTCAGTGGTCAATGCAGAGAAACCATTACTAAATATTCGCTGTTTATATGGCTTTTGAAGATCTAGTCATAAATTCAGTGCTATTTACAACAAATGTAAACTCTTCTAAGCCGGAAGAACAATACTAAGTGTGATTTAGTGGAGATTTTGAAGATAATTTGTTTCATATACCACTTTTCCTATGGACAAAAAATATGTTGAAGCAGATAACAATTTCATGTAAAGTCTTATGAATATAAAACAAGTGCTTTTGCTTTCTCTAGCAGCTTTCTCTATTAGACAGAAGAAATATTCTATTAATTGAAAAAGTTTAATTGTGGTTTCAATAGATATACATCTTTTGAGGCTCCCTGAATAAATACAGATTTAGAAAAGGAAATGGATATGTGCTCCTGTGCTATTATCTTTTTGATCTATTGCAATAATGGCGTTGCAGCAGCTTTATTTAGAGTGAGTTTCTATCATTAAACATAGTCGTATACAAAGTGTATCTACGTATTTTTACTCATGAAGCTCCTATTTAAGTTTCCATACATGGAATCTCGGCCATGATATGTTACGTTATCATGGGCTTCTGTAACCATTATGGATATATGAAGTTGTGGAGTTAGTCTTCTTCTTCCACTTAGGGATAGGCTAAAAGCCTGTTCCGTCCCATTTAATTAGTCTCACCTCTTCCTAGGGCGTCCAATGTTGCTCTTTCCTCTTGCCTTGTAATTGTATATGATCGTGATAATCTTCTACTGTCCATTTTGCAGATATGTTCTTTTCAGTTTTATTTATTCTCCGTTATTTTTTCATTTAACTAGAATATGTCGTTAGTCAATCTTAAAAAGCGGATTGCTTATGCTGTTTTATAATTCCTCTCTATGTATAGCCACAAGTAACAAATGCATAGTGTTTTAGCTCTTAAAAGTATAAAAGCTATAAAGTATTTGAAAATTCAAACTATAATGTCTCTAAAATTATTCATGATATGGCAAGTTAATTTACTTAAACAGCGTATTTTAATGAGATCTATTGTTTGTCTAGTAATTTTATGGCTATATCTTATGATTTACCACTTATAAAATTACAAGCGGAACATTCAATCGGAATTAAAACTTAAAACATTTAAGATTTATTTGTGATACAAATATTTTAAGTACTCAGTTTTTAATTAAAGTTAAGATTAAATGATGAACCGTTAAAAATAATAAACAAAAAGGAACAGGTTTTTCTGAGGCGGTTTCGTGTAGGAGGATTTTTCAGAAAATGTTGCTGTGGCATTGAATTTAAACGCCAAGTTTGATATTTATCTAACATTTTGTGTTTTCATATTCATAATACATATTCTTTAACATACATACGTTTACTTTGAAAGATACTTCAGGTGAAATCTGCCTAATACATCTTTGGTTGCTTTTTAATACTTTCTCCACTTGTTTTAAGTGGATGGGAAGATAAACTTTTAATCATAATATAGTGAAGCAAAATGGAGTTGGATTTATTTTTCTCTTTTATTCCTTTTTTTCTGCTGGAATTTAATAATTCTACAGGTGTATAGTTTATCACTCTTTGGAAATCATCTTTCCTGATCTTGAAATTTCTTATCCGGATTTAGCAGTAACAAACTAACTGGATTTCAGAAGTTTTTTTCAGCTGTCTGTGCTAATTTTCCTTTCTTATTTTTGAATATTTTTATTTTGTTCTATGGACCATGTGTATGTATCTAATATATCCTATTCGCTCAATTTATTTTTATACTTTGACATTATACAAACTGAAGCTTTAACAGTGAGTATTAATTCGCAATATTTCTCTATTTGAAACATCTGCACAATCATTATTTTGATGGTGTGTTTTTGCACATATTGTTGAGAGAGTGAGGTTCCGGGAGGACTCGAACGCGGCGCTTCTATCACAAGAGCCACCGCCCACGCTGTCCATCATTTATATTTTGTTAAACTAATCACCGCATGTATCACATTAATCACTTGCAGGCTAGGCGTATCAAAATGCACAGGATATGAAATGCAGTCGAGAACAACAGAGCTCCGGTCTGAATAATCGCGGATGTTCATACAAGCAGCAGAGATCGAAGAGATTAGAAAGTGCACTACACTTTTGCTCGTAGCCTACCTGGCGCCAGTATAATCCCTATTTATATTAACTAAATATATGCAGCAGCGCATTCAAATCTCCGACGTTCGCCCGCTTGTAATGATACTGCAATATTCATGTGGCGAGCCATCCGCTCATTTCGCCACTGCCTTGATGGATATATGGTATATGTGAAGTTAATTGAGTCCCCTGCTATGTGTGTGTTTATTATGATGACCGTGTTCCCCCTTCTCCCACCCCCCAATCGCTGCTATGGCCATGGTTTGGCTCACTCGTAAATCACTGTAGTAGATATTACCGTTGCAACATACTAGAACTGTGTATTAAAGGGTATTGTATTGTACACCACTGGCGCGTGGATTTATTACTACGATGGACCCTATCCCACCCCACATTTGTCTTTCTCCTCTTTCTCCCTCCCCTTCCCTCCATATTTATGTGTATATATACGCGTACATATCCATTTGATTCAATCACAGATCATTCTTTTTATTATTTTGTATCCATATCCTCATCTCTATGCAATCTATAGGAATCTCTCTCTCACTCGTTTTTTTAAATGGAATTCTGGTACGAGGGAACAAATCGCTGGCGTGTTTCAGTTTAAGATGTATTGATGATAAACAAAACAACGGAGATAGCATTTTTAAATTTATGCGCCATATATGTATGAGTTTCATGTACGAAGCTTGATGCTACCCCGGTAGCGTTCACGATTCGATGCGTTTTAATTTGTCTGGGTGTATATTGAATTCCTCAAAAGCAATATACCCAATGTTTTCATAAGAACAGATGTAAATTCTATATATTTATCAACTAAGCCCCTTTCTGTTGCACAAATACCATACAGCATACATTTACATCCGTATAAATTGATGTAAATTGGATAAAAAATGCCTAGAGGCACAAATTCATTTCCTTGGAAAGTATACCCACCTGATGCTGTCTATACTACGTTTACGGAAATGTTTACCTTAAAACAATGATTGTTGAGTTTTAAAATTCGCTTTAAGAATAATAAAACTCGATTTATTTTTTTCTTTTATTTTTTTTAATGCTTAAACATTATATATCGAGTTATCGCGGAATGTGTGATTAGGTCCCTTTAATTAAAAAAATGTCCATGTAAGCAACTAAAAATAAGACAAAAACGAACACAAAAGTTAAATAAATAAGTTTTCTCATACCTTACTCATACAATGCTCGAGTATTACAAGCAAAGAATTTCAATAAAATCCTCTCATACCATAACACGTTTTAAGGTGCCTGAAAACATGTTATTTGACTTTTTATTTTCTCAAAACTGATTAACAATTTGTTTTGCCTAGTTAGTTTCTTTTTTTAATTTACGTCCTCCAACGTTAAGTCATATCGGACGATAAATGGAATGGGTGAAATGATGCTGAATTGAGCCCAGGGTCCATAGAGCTTAGAGTTACCTGACAGTCGTCTTTCAGGATAATGGAAAACCCCGGGAAAAACCTTATTCAGGTAACTCACGCTAACCGAGATTCGAACTCGGGACCTCCTGAACGTGAGGTAGACACGCTACCACCACGCTGCCGAGGCGGGCTTTGCCTAGTTATATGATATATATGACTATATTTAATAGGTATGATAACATCATGCCCTGAACTTTCTCTTATAATAGAATTTGTGAAGTGCTTTCAATGGTTAATGATTTTTTTTTTTTTTTTTTTTTTTTTTTTTTGTAATTGGGAATTACACCCTTGAAAGAAAAATGCTGATTGCGTAAAATAAACAACTCATTAAGAATTCCCAAAAGATGTGTAAAAGATGTTTTTCAGTTTTTACAAAAGTCTTTGAACGAGTTCATGACAAAATTAAAGTATACTTGCAACAGCCAATGGCCAACGTGTAATGCAGTCATTTTTTTAAAAGTTTTAATACTCTTTACATGAAGTAGACAGAAAAAGTTATGTGGAGTAGCTAATTAGCAGGTAGAGAAAATTAATTAAAAAAGTAAATACTTATAGTTCAACATACTGTTTAGGATATCATAAGTCCTAATCACTTACTGATTACTTAATGCACATATCATCCCGTGGCAACCGGCTGAGAATTATACATCAATATTTGTATTTTAAATATAAGGGAATGCTCGCAAAAAGAATTTCGTGTACAATTTCACGCAGCTATATTACTCTTGTGCCCCTGTGGATTGCTAGATAGATATGACTGTTACTATTCCTATGAAATTTACAACATAATTATGAATTATTTTTACAAAAATGGCTGCTGAAAATCAAGAATTGTTTAAAGCATTTACGAGGATAGGAAACCAAGCATGATATGACTTACGTGATATGTGATATTAGAGGCAAACTATATTTTAATTTACGATGATAATTATTTTGTTTAAGTACATTCTGCATTATTCATATTCATAAAAAGCTTTTAAAACACAGGCTAAATAACAGTCCGGCTATAACAAATATCTTCGGAAGCTTTTGATGGAAAAACATCCATGAACCCTAGAAAACGGCTACAAGCCAAGAGATGCTGTGTATATGATCAGAGTGTGCCGTTTTGTAGTACGGAAACTTTTATGTTGCGACAAAATAAAATAAAACTATTTAAGATATTTGAGATAAGATTATGGAGAAGGATTGATAATGTTAAATGAGCATATGCACAACATAGTTACTAAATTCACTTTACAAATCATGTTAGGAAAAGGTGGGAAATCTTCTGGGAAATTAAATAAAAGACAGACTAGAAAGAATGGTAATGTCAAAAAGGGTTGGGGAAGAGCAATTTCAAACAATGGATGAAGAGGGAAGTATCATACAAAATAATGCAGAAACTTGTTTCTATTGAATGAGCTGTTTTAGGACAGATTGTAAGTAATTTTTGAAATAGCAGTGGGCAGTTGGTTGTTAAACTTAATGCATAGATCAATATTCTAGCCAAAGGTACCTTAGTTTCCGATTGAGACGTCGAAATTTTTTCTTTAAACGCAGTTCAACTACGTTTTACTTCAAGAATGAATAAAATCAGTGTCATTTGTAAAGCAAAAGTCCCCAAAGTGAATGCATAAGTTTAGGTGGCTAAAAGGGTGAAGATGAAGAAGAGAAATGCATTAGTGCAAGACTTATCCAAACAATAGTAATAACCATAAATTTTGTTTCATTTATTTTCTGTGTGCCTTAGGATAAAAATTACAATATTTATGGCAAAATAACATTTTAAATTTACTTTAAAATGCGTACATTTTCATGCCTTGCTGGGTGATTTTCATAAATCTTGAATTATATTAATTTTACTTCTTAACTTCATTTAACTTTTATACAGTGAATTTATGTAAATATAATTATCGGAATGATTTTCTGAAATGGAACCCTTCTCTTTTACCCTGGAGCTGTAATTTAGTAAATCAGTCATTCCTAAAAATACATAATGAATTTCTTATCAGTATTCACTGTGACGGAGCAAATACGCGGATATTGTATTTTTAGTAACCTCAATTCTTTCATTGTAAAATTTAGATTTTGAAATTGTAATATTGCAATGTTTAGTAATCAAAATAGCAGCCAAAATGGTATAATGACTTCATCAATTACTATATTTTTAAATAATATTCAATCTTTAGTTTCATAGATAATGAACATCTTTTGAAAGGAAAGAATTCGCTCATCTGTATTCAACTCTACCTCTAAGGTATAGATTTGAATATTTAATAAATTTCATATAGCCTACATACAATGATCTAGATGAACTTTTAAGCATCTAAGTATGTAAGCTGACATATTTTGCATTTATTTGCAATAGGCGAATTTACTTTATTTTTTTTTCGGATTTTGAATAAAATTTCACAAGCATGTAATACAATCACTAATGCTACACAATCAGTACTGAAGTTCCATTGTAAAATCTCATTATTTGTGATTATTGATTTGAAGTAACCATAGTATAGTGGTTCAGAAGATTAGTGAAGTACAGGATTTTCTCGTAAAAGCTATCCCACACGCACATGGGATTTATGGTGGTTGCAGGCTTAGCTCTCCACTCTTCGCCTACAGGTAATGCGTATTTACGGTTCAATTTTTTACATGATATAATAACGCAAGTCGATACAATTGAGAAATTTCAATTGAATTCTTTCAGCAGCTTACAGAAGGATAGGAATCAGAGGAATGGGTTCAATAGGATTGTAAATGCTCATGCAGCAGAGGAGTCCATGAATAAAATTAAGGAAGTGTTTGAAAATAGCTTGATTAGGTCTGGTGTATATCCCCTTGATTTAACAGTAAATGATTTATAATGGTGAGGTATGGAGCTACCTGAAGGACAGATTTTTAAAGGATACCCTGATACTTGAAGGAACTAATGGAAAATATCACAAATCAAATACAGTGAAGAAACTTAAACATATCAAAACGATGTTCGTTTCATCTTCTGCTGAGGATGATTAATTATTGCATTAATGTCAGCTTATCCAATATTCCATGAAACATAGTAATCAGTGACGATTGCATTTAGAAACAGTGTAAGCATGAAATATTTCGTAAAACTTACGGAGCTCCATTAGTTTCCTGATTTTCCCTTTGATTATTAATGTCTGATTTGCAGTGCATCGATTAAAGAAAAACTATTAACTTCACTTTATTTGGTGTGCTTTGTTACTGTATGCAAACTTCAATATATAAACTAAGTTTTCTTGTTAGGCAGAAATTATGGAGATATTTCGGCTTTTCCACAGTCTGAATGGTCAGAATATATTAATATATAGTGATTTTTGCTAAAGGAATAGACGTAAACTGAGTATCAAATGTGACATTTCGCACAGACGTAAACTGAGTATCAAATGTGACATTTCGCACCGAACATTGCACCTTGGGCCAATTACTTTAGACGTTAAGTTGCAGATTATTTGATGTGTTACGTTCTTTAGCAATGTAAGCTATGCTATCGATCATAGAGAAAATTCGAACGTCACATAGTGCTACAATATTTATTACATATTTGTGAGGTTTCGACGTTATGTAAGGTCCAAAGGTATATTCACCACGAAAGCTGAGAAGCTAATTTCACTCGTAAAGTATATGTGTAGACTGCAGATTGATGCTGTCTCTAAGTTGTATACAGGAGAAAACTTAATTTCGAGTTGCATTTTGTCTTATCGTCAAATTTAAAGCAGAAAGTTATAAAGTTATCTTCCTTTAACATATAATCTCTTGTATAAAGACATTTATCCCATTTCTACTGCTGAGAGTGCTGTCCTTTTTGCACCCTGCCAGGAGGTTATTAAAAACATCTAGTTGTGGTGGTATCTTAAATGTATCTCTGATTACTGTATTTAACATTTATCCTATGAAACATTAGTGAATCCCATCATTTTTAGACTTATGAGAACTTTAAAGACATCTACTTCTGAGCTAACACTTTGTTGCCTGGATTTGGAAATTTTGACAATATTCTTGCATTAAGTTCAGATGGAAGAAAGAAGATATTCTATTTGTAGATGAATTTGTTACCTCATCTACAGAACATCAAGTTTGTTTTCCATAACTTTCTTCAGATGGAAAATCGACATTATCTGCAGGACTTATGTGGCTTCATTATCAAGATCCTGGTAGGAAGCATAAGATTTTAAAAACCTGAGTCGTTTACCTTCCTGTTTATCGTTTTAGAAGAAACAGTCTAAAAGTGTTACAAAAACTTTAATGCTGAAAAATGGGTAGTTGGTCCCAACAATGATCACAAACTATGTAATTACTTTGAGTGAAGCGTTTCGACCCTATAGAGGGTTACAGGAGCAACAAGTATGAGACATTTAAAATACCAACATTACCACCACAAATAATTTTGTCTGGCGTTATGCGTAATTCCTGTTCCGAGGGAGGGTTAAAGTCGCATTGTTTCCTCTCAGCAACGCAGGTTTAAAATGTCTCGCTCATGAATGTTGCAGTTGCGGCAACAATACTGAACTCTGTTCTTCGAGAAAAAAGAACAGTAACAAACAGCCTGGTTTGGTCCTAATATAAATTTATTGGGTTTGGATAAATGCTGTACATGGCATCAGTTGTAGTTTTTATAAGTCTTTTCGGCAATAGAGTAAACTAAAGTGCTATTACTAAATTTGGTGGTTTGTTCGTGTCCGTTCCGAGTGAAGTTTTTCTTTTTATTTTCCCTAGTAATCACGCAATGTGACTGGCCATTTTTGGTGCTTCTATGAGTCTGAAATAGAAAACAGCACTACCTAATTTCTTAAATAATATTTAATTACTTTTTGGACTAATGTAATCGATGCTGCCAGTCCATTCTCGTCACATGAACTACTAGAGTGAGCAATTGCTTTCGTACATCTCTGCTCTTTATATAGGCGATGTCTCGTCAGTAACAATTCAGCATTTAGTTTAACCTGATTTAGAGTTTATATGACCAATTTCCTGTTATTGAATGCAAAATATTATGGTAATTGCTACGCTTCTTCGAACTTTTCTCTTCTCTCCAAAGCACTGCGGTCGACAAAAAGATGGATTTAGCAATTATGTTGTCTATTTGTTACACAACTTACTCCTCAGGCACTTCGGTTACTTCTTTCGAATGGGCCCGACTTTTACTTTCTCTACTACATGTATAGGGAAGGTATTGCATTCCAACCAAAAATTCGATATCGATGTTTCACTGGAAACACATGATCTGGGACCTCCTGAATCTAGAAACAAAAACTTTTTAAAAAAGGATGTGTATGTGTATGTACGAGTATGTTTGAAGAGCATCACTTAAAAACGAAACATTTCTTAAATACTAAACTTGGTATTTAAGTTCTATATTTTCCAAACAAGCGACACGATGATTTTCAAGAAAATCTTCCCATCCTGGACCACCCTTTACATGAGCATCTTTCTAAAAGTTAATTTTCTCAAAAACCATTAACGATTTGGATTGAAATGCTAGAAATATAAACTATTCTCACAACAAATGAAATGTTGAATTTTATGGCAGTATTCTTAAAGTTTTCTTCGTTCTGAATATATTTTTCTTAACTGGTAAAGCGCAATTTTATCACACAGAAAATGTAGATGTCGTTAAAGCATACAATTTATATCTTAAATTTTAAAGTATAGTGAAGGGCTAAGGAGATATTGCCCATTATTTGAATTTTTCATTAATACATTTCTCTCAAATGGGAAGTCGGTTTTCATTTTTTATTACTTGGTCATTTAAAGAAAACGGAATTTCAGAGCACTCGCATGACGACAAGCTCTATGAAGACTGTCCACTAAGGCCTACTGTATTCGGTTATTCCCCTTGCATCCACAATAAATTTAGCATTAAGATCATTTATGCAAATATTTATATTGATTAATATGAAGTAGGTGCAGATGGATAAACAATTTCTATGAGAGTGGAAAAAGTTATGTGACTATACACATAAGCTTACTAAAAGTAATTTTAATATCCATTCTTATTACTTTATGTATAATTGGAGGTGGACATTGATATTATGTAGAATTAAATTACTTAGAAAGTAAATTTGACAAAGAAAAGTTTCAGATTTAAGCTTAGCTAAATTCAGGTTTTTGCCAGTTGTTAGCACTGAGGAAAATCTTGGGGGAAAAAAGCAATCTGGGATTTAAAGCTTTGATCTCCTATTCAGAATTCGTGCCATAACCTTGCTTTACAGTTATTGAAAATAAATGCCAGCTTGGAAGATTTTTTTCTCATAGCATCGTGATCGGAAATCTCCTGGTTCCTTTTGTAAGCACCGTCTTCACCAGGTTACCCCAAGGGAGAACCACCTTTAGCATCGCAGGAGGGAAATCAAATGGTGACAGTCCTAGCCACTTATTCATTTCTACACATCAGCTTGCTGATTTCAATTATGTTCAGGTATCTCAGCAAAGACCTATATAATGTTGATTCAACCCATTACTCTGTCTTTGTGTTTCAAAAATAGATATAATTGATATATCTGAAATTCCAGTGTCCTATTTTTGATTTGAAATGACTATAATTCAATATGTAGTACACCAAGTCAATTTCTGTTCTGTTTTAAATTCACATTTACTTTTTAAAGCTATAATATGAAGCCTTATCACTCCAAGTTGCCTATTGAAATATTTTGGAAATGGCATATAGACCGTAATCATAGAGATCATAGAGAAAATGTTCACATTAGTGATTAATTTTAAATATCAACAATATCTTGTAAGCTAGGCACAATTTTCTTATTTAGTGTGCACTGCTAGAGTCGGTGCAAAAGTTACAGCCACAGAAGTTGGGCCATACCGTCCAAGAATCATACCCTTGTTGCGGTACCACGGCTGCCAAATGTGATACACAACTTATTATCCTCAACTGACAATATAATCTTTATTAATTGCGACCGGATAAATACTTCAATAATGTGGATGCCAATGCTATAAATGTAATTTTTTATGATCATGGCTATACAAAAGTTCTGCCTCAATGGTAACTAGAACATTAGTTAGTTTTTGTTTATCGTCGCTCAACATAAACACACACTTTACTATGAAACTACAAAGTACAAACCACGCATTTTGAAAATGAAGTAGTAAATTTTTACTTCGTTTTCAGAGTAGTGCTTTAGTTCATTTTTAAAGTGAGTGAAAATGTATTAAGTCCTGTTTTAAACCCGAGAGGTAATACTGTGTTATATATAACTATAAATTAAACTATTATATTTTTATTTTCTCCGCTGTGATGTTTCATGTATGTGAACATGTCCGTCGGAGCTGGAAAAGTGATTTTTCAATTAACGTGATAACGTGAAGTGATTTACGTTCAGGGTGGAAACGTGTATTTAGTGTACACATCTTAAAAAATAAATCTACAACAACAACAAAACTGTAATCCAACTTCGTTTTAAGTAAACTTCGTATGTTTGATGTACAGTCACCAGCGGTGCACACCTACTTACCTTGACAACAGCAATCTGCGTGAGCATTGGCCAACGCTCTCCTTCAACTTTGTCATTTACTTTACTAAACTTAATTACAACGTAATGTAAATACAGTATGTAATTCTGAATAAGGGTTATTAGATTGCTTAAACATTGAAACTATACAGCACACTTTTCATACCAGTACCAATTAAGATTATGTGGAGCTAATAGAATAAGGGGCATATGTTTAACAGGAATGGATATTGCCAGTTTTAAGTATAAAAAGGATTAGAGATGCAGTGTATAGGATGAATTTAAAACAAACTGGAAACGTTACGAGTTTCTTCACTCTTCGAGCAAATCTAAAAATCTGTTGTTAGTAAGTTAAGGATCTTGGGGTATTTTTGAGATATAGCAAATACGGTGTAAATAAGTTGTTACTGAGGATCAGGATCAACGTACGAATAGTCTTGCTTTTAATACAAAACTCATTTTTTCAGCTGGAGCGTTACGAATTAATTCAATTGAAACAAAGTATTGTAAAATTTCTCAGTAAATCGTTAAAAGCTAAATTAATGACCTACTGATGGGAAAAAATCGTTAATGACTTTTTAGAACTGCTGTAACATGTAATAGACAAGCGCAGAGATTTCTAAACAAAAAATGACATTTCCCAAAATCTCAGAGTTTGACGTGCGACTGGAAAGCTCAGGATAAGTGAAAACTTAATTTTGACATCTGCGAGCGGAATGATGATAATTTTGAGTAAATAGCCGGCAACTAGCAACCTGTAGCTAAATAAACCGTAATTTAAACAATGAAATTTAGCTTGAGATATGTACAAACAGAGCACCATGGGAAAGGCATCACAGTTACGTATCAACCTCGAGTTCCTCTTTCCAACGAAATTTCGCATCAAAGCGACCCTTCAGAGCATCCAGGCAAATAATGTTACATACCTTACACAGAATTAGAATAAATGCTACTCAAGACTAAATCATCTGTGCCCCTGACAGGTTTGAATAAAGTCATTTAAAATAGAAGTATCCATGGCATTATTAGCGTACAGTGGTAAGGAAGGTTTGATTATCTTTGGCCCTTCTATTTTCAGAGTTGGTATCTCGTCATTATATGTGCTGCTTATAATGGAATATACTCATCCTTTCTCTTATTTTCCCACATACATTCTGTTGAGTATTAATAATTTCTGGTTCCATGGCACTGTAGGTAATGAGTAAAACAAGTATGCTCTTTTATGATAGGTTTGTGTTTTAATGTTTAAGTTTTTGTAAATGTTTTTTATCTTCCAGTCCTTTAGAAGTTGAAATTAGTATTTTATAGCCTATTTATTTCTGGATCATTAGTCAAAGATCTATAAAAGTTACTTTAGTTATTTCCAAAAATGCCACACTCTGTCTTCCTCTATCTTTTTCTATCACATGCACGTCAAATTGCAGCTACAGAGATTTCTAGGATTTTACTCACAAAGATAATCGAAACAGTAGGGAATGAAAAACAGAATATTCAAATAAAAATTGATTAGAAATGGAAGAAACATGCTTTTACTCTTTTGTAAGTATATGTATGAAACAGTTGTTTTATTTAAACTACAGTCCACTTTTTACTTTCTTTAATACGTAAATATAGTAAGACGGAGAACTGGTAAATTTCACCCAAAAATTGGATATCGAGATTTCACCGGAAATACATGTTTAGGGACCCTAGAATAAAAGAAAAGAATTTATAGAAAAATATCCCTTTGTGTGTGTGTGTGTGTGTGTGTGTGTGTGTGTGTGTGTGTGTGTGTGTGTGTGTGTGTGTGTGTGTGTGTGTGTGTGTGTGTGTGTGTGTGTGTGTGTGTGTGTGTGTGTGTGTGTGTGTGTGTGTGTGTGTGTGTGTGTGTGTGTGTGTGTGTGTGTGTGTGTGTGTGTGTGTGTGTGTGTGTGTGTGTGTGTGTGTGTGTGTGTGTGTGTGTGTGTGTGTGTGTGTGTGTGTGTGTGTGTGTGTGTGTGTGTGTGTGTGTGTGTGTGTGTGTGTGTGTGTGTGTGTGTGTGTGTGTGTGTGTGTGTGTGTGTGTGTGTGTGTGTGTGTGTGTGTGTGTGTGTGTGTGTGTGTGTGTGTGTGTGTGTGTGTGTGTGTGTGTGTGTGTGTGTGTGTGTGTGTGTGTGTGTGTGTGTGTGTGTGTGTGTGTGTGTGTGTGTGTGTGTGTGTGTGTGTGTGTGTGTGTGTGTGTGTGTGTGTGTGTGTGTGTGTGTGTGTGTGTGTGTGTGTGTGTGTGTGTGTGTGTGTGTGTGTGTGTGTGTGTGTGTGTGTGTGTGTGTGTGTGTGTGTGTGTGTGTGTGTGTGTGTGTGTGTGTGTGTGTGTGTGTGTGTGTGTGTGTGTGTGTGTGTGTGTGTGTGTGTGTGTGTGTGTGTGTGTGTGTGTGTGTGTGTGTGTGTGTGTGTGTGTGTGTGTGTGTGTGTGTGTGTGTGTGTGTGTGTGTGTGTGTGTGTGTGTGTGTGTGTGTGTGTGTGTGTGTGTGTGTGTGTGTGTGTGTGTGTGTGTGTGTGTGTGTGTGTGTGTGTGTGTGTGTGTGTGTGTGTGTGTGTGTGTGTGTGTGTGTGTGTGTGTGTGTGTGTGTGTGTGTGTGTGTGTGTGTGTGTGTGTGTGTGTGTGTGTGTGTGTGTGTGTGTGTGTGTGTGTGTGTGTGTGTGTGTGTGTGTGTGTGTGTGTGTGTGTGTGTGTGTGTGTGTGTGTGTGTGTGTGTGTGTGTGTGTGTGTGTGTGTGTGTGTGTGTGTGTGTGTGTGTGTGTGTGTGTGTGTGTGTGTGTGTGTGTGTGTGTGTGTGTGTGTGTGTGTGTGTGTGTGTGTGTGTGTGTGTGTGTGTGTGTGTGTGTGTGTGTGTGTGTGTGTGTGTGTGTGTGTGTGTGTGTGTGTGTGTGTGTGTGTGTGTGTGTGTGTGTGTGTGTGTGTGTGTGTGTGTGTGTGTGTGTGTGTGTGTGTGTGTGTGTGTGTGTGTGTGTGTGTGTGTGTGTGTGTGTGTGTGTGTGTGTGTGTGTGTGTGTGTGTGTGTGTGTGTGTGTGTGTGTGTGTGTGTGTGTGTGTGTGTGTGTGTGTGTGTGTGTGTGTGTGTGTGTGTGTGTGTGTGTGTGTGTGTGTGTGTGTGTGTGTGTGTGTGTGTGTGTGTGTGTGTGTGTGTGTGTGTGTGTGTGTGTGTGTGTGTGTGTGTGTGTGTGTGTGTGTGTGTGTGTGTGTGTGTGTGTGTGTGTGTGTGTGTGTGTGTGTGTGTGTGTGTGTGTGTGTGTGTGTGTGTGTGTGTGTGTGTGTGTGTGTGTGTGTGTGTGTGTGTGTGTGTGTGTGTGTGTGTGTGTGTGTGTGTGTGTGTGTGTGTGTGTGTGTGTGTGTGTGTGTGTGTGTGTGTGTGTGTGTGTGTGTGTGTGTGTGTGTGTGTGTGTGTGTGTGTGTGTGTGTGTGTGTGTGTGTGTGTGTGTGTGTGTGTGTGTGTGTGTGTGTGTGTGTGTGTGTGTGTGTGTGTGTGTGTGTGTGTGTGTGTGTGTGTGTGTGTGTGTGTGTGTGTGTGTGTGTGTGTGTGTGTGTGTGTGTGTGTGTGTGTGTGTGTGTGTGTGTGTGTGTGTGTGTGTGTGTGTGTGTGTGTGTGTGTGTGTGTGTGTGTGTGTGTGTGTGTGTGAGAGAAACATAACTCAAAAACGAAAAGTTGGCTAAATACCAAAGTCGGTATTTAAGTTTAGCTTTTTGAAAGGATTCCACACAAAGAAGTTTATAAAAAACCCACCCGTGCTACCTTTTACTTCGAAAACTTTTAAAAAAATTACTTTTTCAAGAAAGCTTCAACTATGTTTATTCAAATATAACATGTTTAAGATATTTTCACAACAAATGAAATGCACATCTGAAATTTACTGTAAATAACCTATGAAGTCCTTATCATTGTGCATGACTGCTGCATAAACTGTAAAGAATAAGAAATGGACAAAACGTTACTACAGACACCATATAAATAGCTACAAATAATATTTATGAAGAAAACCATTTTAGAGACATTCTTTATTAATACTTAACATCTTAAACAAGAGAGCCTTTTCGCTTTCTTATGTCCTGCTACGTAAAGAGAATGGAATGTCAAAACCATTACACAGTGATAAGCTTTAACATATTTAAATATCACTTATATACAAAACTATATTTTATTCCCATTTACCTATAAGAAGATATGTAATGAAACCACTAATGTAGATTTTCATTTTGGTTAGCACGAAACAGAATAGTAAACTCTTGTACGTCTTGTAATTTGTTGAAGAATGGGTAGAGGAATTATTTTCTTTTTTATAATATTTTTTCATTTTATATTTTTTATATTTATACATATATTTTATTTTTTATAAAAAGAGTTATTTCTAGATGTCGCCAGTGAGAATGACTACTGCTATCGTAGTTATAAGTAACTAACTCTTATTAACAGAAATTTAGGATATTAATTTGAAACTTTAGGGATTTGCGCTCCTGTGATTTACTATTTATCAGTCATACATACTGATCTCAAGAGAAAGTAATTTAAACACATAACAAAAATACGATTTTACTTTGGAAACAAAATATATTTTACTTTTGAATTATTTCTGAGATCTCCATGTTTAGTTCACGTCAAATTAGCATTTGTATGCGCGCGCGTGTGTTTGTGTGAGAGAAAGAACGAGAAAATGTGTAAAAAAAAGTTATTTAGAACATTGTGTTAATTGAAAGAATACTTTTACATTCCTTTTATGAAGTGGTATTTATGCTTTAATTACATAGTGCGCAGAACGAGTTGTTGCAGGTTGTGTAGGTATTACCAATGATGTAGTCATCATTCAGCCATTCAAGACCATGTGGTTTACTATATCTATCTGGGGAACAGAACAAGAGAATTCTTAGTATGGTCAAAAATTGCAGAAATGTAAACTTTTGAACATATTTTGATAAAATTTGTAATTTTATTCCACAGAACCCGCTCTTTTGCTTAAATATTACGTATTGATAATATTTTACGAACATCTCTTTTGTACTAATCCTACAATTCTGTCAATCGTTTTTTTCGATTTATTTACTTTAATAAAAGTTATGGGTATATTAATATTCTATTATTTTAATAATCAAACTCCTGAAAATGTCTGTACAAGCAACAATTAATGAGTAAATATGTTCACTGAACTTGAATACACTATTCACGCATTTTATTTCAAGATGTGCAATACCGATAATTGAAGCGTCAATGCAATTTGTTAAAATGTTTCAATTTTTTTTTTTATTTTAACTTCCAGTTTCATACAGACCTTTGACTTTTTAATTATTTGATGTTGATTGTCATTTCATGATTTAAAGGGCTATGCGTAAGTATTTTGTGGATGGTTGGATTTTTAAAGCCTTTTTTGTGTAATAAATACTTACTTTTTAAGATCTTGGTGATACAGAAAATCTCTACGATGCCATTTTTTATTTTTTCTTAATTTTACACCACTAATGTATTAATAGTTAATTAATCTGCAGCTTTTCTTTAAGAAGAAATGGTGAAAAAGAATGCTATTTTGATATTTGATTATTTATATGAAATAGTATTAGAAATTTTTTAAAAAGAAGATAAGCTGTTGTGCTTTCAAACATCAAAATTGCATTTTAAATCAGAAATGTTTAGTTGCTACTAAGAGAATTTTGAGAAAATGTAAAAGTTAATAATATATGAATTTATTAGTATCGTTTCAATGTGGTGCATGTGATATGTCTATGGCATTCTATGGTCAGTTATTAATGCAGAGTTTAGGATTTTTTCAGACGTATAGTTAAGTATAACGTTGGGGGATCCTAAGCGGCTCCACAAATGTTACGTATGAGTAAAATGTATATTAAGGTGCGCCCACCCCAAGGTTACAATTTACTCCGTAACTAGGAGCGTAGCTGAAGTTTAGGGGAATCAGAGGTTAGAGTAGGACAGTAAAGCAAGAAGAGAACACTAGGTTTCAATACGTAAGAAGTTACTAAGTTTTAATTATACAAGTGAAAGCACAAGATACGCCAAAACCTTGAAGAGGTGTTGGAGTGAAATATTAGTAACAACTTACATGAAAATACCAATCTCCATGCCAAGCTTACATCTGTGGAGATGTGTCTCGTACTGATGAGGATGTGAATGGTTAAGGCCTCCGCTGAGGGGTGGCATGGCGACAAAGATCAAGCGCGACTCTCCCTGAAGAATTCAAATTAGACTGATCGAAGACTGCCAAAAATTGCAACTATAAATATTATCACTAGACTAGAGAGCGGGGGCCGATCAGTGAACCGGGAACTTAGCTCAACGACGTCAGCAAAACCCTACAAAGGTACACAAGTGTTCCCGGATCCTCCATGTACCACGTACGTTCAAAGGTTACATGAAGTGTTGATTACGATTCTTCTGTCGCAAGTTCATTACCCGAATATGCTGAAGTGATGATAAGGTATGCGGCTACTGTCCCGTGAAATGATGAGCTAAGGGTTCCGTATTATTTGGCCCGCTGTTAGGTTCGTCAACCTAAGCGGGGATATAGTAACATAATTTTGCCAGGAAATACCATACTGTCACAATGCCATTTAAATATAAAAATAGATTAACATGTCTATCTCACCATGCGTACGTGACAGTATCCCTTATGTGCGTATCCTTTACACATATAAAAATGGCTTAACTAGTTTGAACATGTTAAATAAAATTGTAACAAAAATTTAGTTAATATTTTAAAACAGTTTTCATTATTTTTGTCTGCGTAAGTGCTATGAAATAAAGGTTTCACGAAATTTATACCTACATAAAAAATATAACTCCACGGAGCAACAGCCCTTCTTGATTCAAGGTCTATGGCTTACCTCTTCTATACTTATAGACCTATGAGTGGGGTGCAGCACTGGAGGCTCAGTTAAAACTCCGAGCACTTACGTTGTAAATACGTCAATATAATGTAGACATATATTTTATTTATTATATTTTATTTCAAGGTAGGTGGGCAAACAGAAGCATTTTGTGGACAGTAGTTTAGCAAATTCTGTTCTAAATGTAATTTACGTCATTAAACTAGATTTATGTGATGTATGAGGTGTAGCGTTATCTTGTTGAAAAAATGCGCCGTTCACTTCTTCTTCATTTAGCTGTGAAATAATGAAAAAATTCACCGTTCACTTCATCTTCATTTAGCTGTGAAATAAGTGGAAAAAGAACATCCGAGAAGTAAACACTGAATTAACTGAGGTGTCGAAAAAAATGACCCAATAGTTTGAGAGGGAGAAATGCACACCATGCACCAATTTTCTCTGAATATAAAGGGTTTTCCTGAATAGCATTGGGATTTTCAGTAGACCATATTCGCATATTTTATGAATTTACGCATCCTGATAAGTGGAACCAAGCTTATTCAGTAAAAATATCCTATCCAACACGAATTCCATGATGCAAAATAAACCTTTGGAACCGTTCACAATACTGCACTCTTTTCCTGTTATCTGTGGGGTTTAATTCGTGCACGACTGACACTTTATAGGGTACCAACCGAGTTCTTTTTTGACTGCTTTGTATGTGGAAGCATAAGAAATATCACATTGCTGAGCCACTTTGCTTATTCATTTTGTGGACTTCTAAGCATTCTATCCGATATATTTGACAGTTTTTCTTCTGTTACCACACAGGGTCTACCACTCCTAGCAACATCGAGTACAGAATCTATCTCCAGAATATTAATTAAATCACACACAGTATCAGAGTGTGGAAGTTTTGAATTAGGAAACTTGGTAACGAAACTTTGTTGCACTTTCTCGTTGTAGTTTCCACGTTCATTAAAAACGTTTTCCACTGGAAGGTCACATTCCTCATTAGAATACATTGCTGTCACCTCAAACACTCGTCTAAACACAAGCACAGTACAGTAAGGCCCGGTTGCATAAAAGATAATCTAAGTTCAGGCACGTGAAAATGATCTTCAGTCAAACCGAACTTAGAATTTTGGCTGTATAAACATTGATATAAGTTCATGGCCTCTTGATCTAAGATCAAATCTAACTGGTGAATTTTCTCCAGTTAACTCGAATGAACGTCGATCAGCAGAACTGCAGAATTTACACAATAGTTTCTGAGAAGAAAGAAGTAGTGCGGCTTTAAATAAATAGTAAATAAAGCATTTTTGTGGTTACTTGCATAAATAACTGGCCTGCTTATTTCACAAATGTATGTTAAAGATGCATTATTTGTACTCATAACTTATACATTTGTATTATTTTCAGAATTCAGATTACTCTGATAATTAGAATTTTCAATTTGAAAGGTCTCCTCGTGTTTTCCAACATAGAGGAAATCCCATTTCAGAACTAAATGACAGAAAATTTAAAAAGAGATTTCGACTATCAAAGTATGTAATCGAAGAACTGAAGCATAGCCTACATGCACAATTAAGAGCACAAACCCTGAGGAAATACGTATTTAATACAATATGTATGATCCTTCTCGCATTACGGTTCTATGCAACTGAAATCTTCTAGATGCTGATTAGAAATATATTCAATATAAATAAAGAGACTGTAACACAAAGTTACAAGGGAAATTGCATCTTTAAGATCTCATTTCATCAGGATGTCTATGGAAAAGGGTGAAATAAGAAGGGTTATACGAGATTTAAAGTTAGCTGAACGCATCTCTTTTGCTTGAACTTCCATTTTTGTTTATGTTTTAGAACTCACAGTACTGTAAACTCACGAAAATGATAAAGATGTACACTGAGCATATAATGGAGATAAAGTAAGCCATATAATTAACTTTTGATAAATACTGTTTCAATATGGAGTAAATTCTTATACTGTTTATTTAAAATAACATTGTTGCTAGGACACATAAGCATAAAGCGAAATATTTATTTAGTTTTTGTTATGTCTAGATTGGCTACTCTGTACACTTGAATTAAACAGAGTCGAGTAATTCCGATAATTCTCGAATCCTTTCGATACAACACGAAAGTTGCAATATGTTTGGCGATGTTGCCGCATTTGTTTTTGTGATCTCGGATCAGTACTAAACGGTATTCATCTGATCTAAGATCAGCATTTTACAACCCACGCGGGTTCGCAAACTTAGTTCAATTTTGATCTTCGATAAACTGCAGTTAGCGATTTTTATGCAACCGGGCCTAAGCTAACCAGCACAATAGCTTACTGGCATCTGGTTACTACCTGCTGGAAACAATAACATCTACTGCGGAATGGAATGCGGAAATCTACGGATGCCAACCTTTTCTCTATCGGTAGGCTAGTATACCAGTGCGGAGGGAGTTGTTAACCCATTACTATTTGGATCAGCGCTCCGATTCCTCCCAGCCGGTATGTGGCCTAGCAGCTAGGGGTAGCTACTTTTCAAACAAGTAGCTCTTCAAATTGTCCAGCAGGATTCTAACGAGGCTAAGTATACCCCACGCCGGTATCGGGAATCGAATCCGAGTCTCCTGCTTGGTAAACAGCAGCACTTCCACCGCAATAAAGATACGGCTAAATTTGTATATACGTTATAGCAGTTCTTGTTCAATGAGAAGAATAAGACCAACTTTACTATAGCTGCTCAATTTGTAGTTTTTATGTAATTCTCTGCTATCCCCAAAACAGTTTCTAAAGGTTCATCAGTTATAGCTAATATTTTGAAATGACATATTTCATTTGTAAAATGTTTTTTATAGATATACTTTGATGTAAATACTGTTATTAATCCACATACAAGGTCTTTCAAATGAGATGCATCAGTCGTCAGAGCTATGAAGATCCACCAAATGAAGTTCCTTGTATTTTTTCTTCAATTAGTCATTACATGGTATACCGATTAAAACTCTAACAGTTTAATTTTGTTTGATTATAAAAAATTAACGTAATATAGGTACATATTCCATCCATTTATTTTATAATATGTTTTTAAGCTTTTAGGAGGGCCTAACAAAAGCAGCTCGCGGGCCGTGGTTTAGCAACTTCTGCTCTAAACGTAACAAGAGAAATTTTGTACGCACCAAAAAGGAAGACATACTTACTATTTGGATATACAAATAACAAAAGATGCAGAAGAAACAGGTTTAGTGGATTAAACGGAGAAGATGTAAAATTGAGAAATGGACTTTTTACTTATTGAAGCCCTTTAACTGCTATGGTTCTCATCGAATTTTGTACTGAGCATGAAAGACCGCCTAATTTTGCTCATAGATCTATTTTAATGGGCTTGAGGTTCTTATACGTACACTAAATCTACGATACGAGACCACCGAATTTCCCTTCCAAAGTAACCCACACTATGGATGTTTACGCCCGAAAATATCCATCGCCCTCCCTAGGGTTTGAACCTGCAACCTAAATCTGGTATTAGATCTAGACCAGGAGAAAATCAACCAGTATGATTAGTTATATTAGGTTATCTCGAAAGAAATGTTAGTTTTTAAATTGAGATTATATCGTACCTGTATACGCTTTTATTTTGTTAATGTTATATTAGAATTCTGTGATTATTGTTCGAATTGCTAATATTTTGAGAGTCAGCAGTTAGTAGTACAAGGTTTCTAAAATGCAGGCAATAAGTTTAAGCTTATAGTCCATCTGAAGCAGTACTGGTAACAAAATTACAGAGCTACTAGTGCAGTTCGAAGAATATGTGAAGTTCAAAATGAAGATGTTAATTAGCGAGTAGCATGAAGATGGTTCTAGTGTTTCATAACGGAGGTGAAAAAATTACAGATTTACAACTTTCTGGAAGACTCAAGTTAGGCAACATTGAGAATAAAGGTAGAGTTTCGTAAGGAAATTCACAATCACTTGGAAATTCTTAGAAGAATTTTGTGCTTTGAAAGGTATCACATCGTTATATTTACATAATACATATAACCGCTCAGAAGTTGTTAATTTGCGCCAAATGAATTGTCACATGATCAAGCTTAAGTGCAGTAGATATCTTTGTCAGCTTATCACTAATCTCTTGTATGATACATTTATCAGGAGAATCGCCACATGCAATGAAAAATAAGTGCATTACCGCAACGTTGACACCTTAAAACAGTGCGTTGATACCCGTCAGCTAATAAACGTTAAAAATGATCTACATGTTTGTCTAATAAAATTTTGAAGGCGTGGTTCACTGAAATTTGTTTCAAATGGTCATTCAGTCGATGCAAATCTTCATTCTCAACAAATGGAACGAGTTTATCAAGTTTTGAGGCGGAGATTTAATGGAAACAAAGTTTTCTTGCAGCAAGATAATAGAATACCTTATATAGCTCAAAGGACAGTAGAAAAACTCCGGGAATTGAAAGGAATCGAATGCTGCCACAGTTACAGCTACCATGTACTACCAATATACACGGTGTTCAGTTTTATCTGTGATTTTACCGAACAAAATTTGACGTCATCAATAGCATGGCTGATGGAGTGAATTTATATATGAATCCCCTAGCGGCTTGCGGTCTTATTTTATGTGCTGACAGAAGCTTTGAGGCCTCTCTCTACCGTCAGGTAAATATACTATTTGAGAGGTGGGTCCACCCGCGTAATATAAAGGTGCGTAATTTAGCCTGGTGCGTAGATGCGATAACTGTTTTTTTTAAAAAAAAAAAAACTATATACTGCAATGCAATACACTGCAAAGCTAATTATGCAGCCATAAAAGTATGCCATGAGGAATATACGAAATGATAAGTCAGTGAACACTTATTTCACAATGAATATCTGTTTTTCTGTTACACTAAACATATATGCATATTGTAAACCTGCTACATAAAATTGAAATGCTTCAATTTGATCTCAAATCTTTTCTATCACCCACAGTTTCCTCACAATCTAACTTCCTAAAAATCAGGAAAATTAGCAGAACATGTTCTGGGAATGAAAAGTAAGCTAGTGTTGCAATATTACAAAGCTTTTATCCAAGTCTAAACAAGAAAATATCTCTAGTACATAGTCTTACCTGTCCATTTTCTTATATTTACTTTATCTCTTCCCCTTAAACACTGTCTGTATTGCGAGAAGGTATGCTTGAGGCCTTTCTTTCATAACATTAGTTATTGCTTCTAGATTGGTACCAGTCACTTTATAGCGTCCAGTGTCTCTCTTTTTGCGAGTAACTGATCTGGTATTTTGGAAATGTTTAATGCACCTATTGGTTTTAAAAGTCATAAGGATGCCAACATTAATAGGCATTCTAAGTGTGGGAATGAAAAAAAGAATTATAGCATATACTGATAAAAGGTAAGACGTTTATGCTGCCAACAGAAGTATGCCAATTTGATGGTACCTGGACACTTTTGACAACAATACGCCCCGAGGGATTTGCCTGAATGCTGAATAGCGTTGCATAAACTCTTCTATGCAGCGGTTAATTTATTTATATGTCGCACCAATTTTAATGCCGGTACGAAAGCAGCATTCAACATTGAAGACGTGGTGGTAGGTATGTTCATATCCAGGGGAAGGTGGTTGTATTAGTTACCAGCACAACCACACAGAGCACTGTAATTTTCTTACTGTTGAAGCGAATAATGTGTAGCGCAGGATAGAGCAATGAGGTATGCGTGGATATGTGTGAGTAAGGATGGTTCTGACACTGGAATGCCCGTTTTAAACTGGTTTAATGACTGCTTCTGTTTATCATTACATCAAACTCGAAGTTGCCAACCAGGGTTGTCAATATTTCACTGTTGAGGGACCATATATAGACTGCTTATTACTCGATAAAACTTAATTCGTTCTTCACGTATACATGAACCGACAAGAAACTTCTCCAATCGCTTCTGATCTGCCTTCGACCAAGACAGAGGTGATGAATTTCTTAATCGGCCTCAAGCCGCGGACTGCCTTCACTGTCCTCACTGCACAGCTGTGCGCGTGTGTGTGTTTCACTTTCACCTCTGGAAGCCCTGTCTTTTTACACCCAAACTCCTTTGTGCCTATTTGTCCATTGTGATTATTAGTCTCGGTCATACCATTATTAAGGGTCCGAAGAATACCTATTCAAACGGAGTCAAGTGCTACCCATTAGAACTTTTGATAAGAAAACTGTTTCTTACGTTTCTTTTATTAAAACAACTATTCAACCCAATACTATTCAACTCAACTGCACGTGCACGCGTTTCACAACGAATATAGATTCCTTTGAAATCCATTATGATTCTTTATGCATAACACCCTTAATTTCGGTATCACTGTTCCGCAAATATTATCGCTTCTTCTCCGTAGAGGGCACTATGATTTCTAGATAGACTCACCAGTTAACTATGACGTCATTCTTGTTCAATCGGAGGGCGGGAAATAATGAATAAAGTGAACATCGTGTATAGCCCTGATATTGTGCCATCAGATTACCCTATTTTATATACATGGCCCATTCCCTACGTGGAAGAAATTTAGAAAATATTTAAGCAGTTGAAATGGGTTTCAGCGAATTCTTCACTTAAAAAACGAGAAACTGGTGCCGCTGCGTTATAACAAACCTCACTGAAAATGGCTCAGAGGTATAGAATCTAATGGTCTTTATTTCGAAAATTAATATCATTTACTGTAACGACACATTTGAAATAAAATTTAGCTTAAAGACTGACATTACTTATGGTGCATCACCTATGCTTGAATTTTAATAATACCGAAGAGGTTTTTAAAACAGTAAGTAGTGTGTGAGAGCCTTAATGCTTCGCCACACGGCAGCCCTATGTCTGTCGATGCACGTCCTGTGATTTAATTAACGCTTGTACACCTGCGTGGCCAATGGAAGGGTAGAATGACAGCTCACCCTACTGAAGGACGGCAGCCTGTTAGTTTTTTTACTCCAGCCATAAATCACTGTGCATATATTGGATCAGTTGTTAATGGGACATGCTGATGGCTGTACTGATCAATATCTAACATTATGGACTCATAGTTTTTATTACCTGTTGTATGATCCCCCTAGATGCTACTACCTACCCTGAAAACATCGAGCATGCATTGACTGCTCTTCGTGGCTGTTACAGGTTTGAAATAAAGTAACGTGGGTATATCGCTTAAAAATTCATGGAAATGCAGTTCTTTTTAATTTATTTAAGATCGCTTAGTCGTATCGCGACTTTACAATATATAAAACAATTATTCATTTAAGCAGAGTTTTAATTCACAGAGAATTAAATGAGAATGTCAACAATTACATTGCTCCAAATCTACTTTCGTATTTCCAAGGAAGAATATAACTTATTTGAACTTTGAAGTAGTATTCAGTTTTGTGGATAGTTCTCCAATCTAGTAAAGCCGTCATTGTGTACTGTTGTCTGCAATTTGTAAAAATATATTTAATAGAATGTGTGTTGCAGAGCCCACAAAGCGATGGGTTGTCTTTGGTAAATATGTACTTGTGTAAGTGCGTTAGTTCAATGCGACCAATTCGTAGACTTGTTATAACCACCTGGTTTTTCTCTTTAGGGAGTGTGCGTATTTATCTGGTAGTTTTTGGTTCCATGTCTAATTGATTTTGCTCTAAGATACCTGGAAAAGTATTTTAGGATTTTACGGTGAGGTAATACATGATCTGTAATCTCAGCAATTGAATTGTTTCTTTAGTTAATCAATCTGATTCTTCATTGTTTTTATGCCGTATTGAGACAGAATCCAGAAAAATTATCTCTTTATTGGTTGTAAGAGCTAAACTGCTAGAAGATTTGAAAAGTTTGAATTTCCTGCAGTAACCGTGGACCAGTCGAGCGTTCTCGAAAAGTTTGGAGAGTACTTAATAAATTAGTAAGTATAAGAAACTTACTGTGGCTGGATTGGGTTATGTATATCACAGCTTGTTCAATGGCAGTACGTTTGTGATAAAAATGGAATATCAGGCAGGAATCTTTAATATAATTTATACGAGGGCTGTTCAATAAAGAATGATCATAATTTTTTTACGGTCATAATTTTTTGCACTAAAATTCAATTTTATTATATTCTGTTAGTTTAATGTGAAACAAACACGCCGCAGTAGTTTCATTGTTGGCACTCCTAGTTCCCGCCTGTGAGAACCAGGCAAGTTCAGATATGTTCAGTATCGCCTACCGCTGCAATGGAGGTAACACGCGAGAAACAATATACGGCTTTGAAATTCTGCTTTCGTCTCAATAAATCTTCCAATGTTTTAGCAAGCCTATAGAGAGTCTGTTCTTCTCTAGAGCACAGCTCGAAGGTGGATTAAAATGTTTAAAGAGGGGAGACAATCAATTTCAGAGAAAGCTGCAGCTACTGCTCTTACGGAAGAAAACATCAACACTGCTGCTGCCATTGTGAGAGAGGATCGAAGAGTTACCTTAAGATCACTTTCTGAAATACTGAAGTTTCATTGCGTACCTCCCCTCCCACACGTTGGTGACAGAAACATTACACTCAAGACGTGTTTGTGCGCGATGGGTTCCAAGACTGTTGATTCGCGAACAAAAGGACATTCGCATGCAGGTCTGCTTGCAGTTAAAGTTGATGTAATTACTGCTGATGAAACTTGGCTACATCATTTTGATCCTGAGAGCAAACAGCAAAGCTCAGTGTGGAAATCTCCTTCGTCACCCCTCCACAAAAGCAAAAGTGGATGCTTCTGCTGGGAAAGTTACGGTCATCTCATTCTTTGATATTCATGGAATGGTTTATCAACATGTACTTGCACACACATCAGTAACTGGATAATACTACAGAGTTGTCCTGAAAATTGCGAGTCCACATTAGGCGCAAAAGACCACATTTACGCGAAGCAGGCTGGATGCTGCACCACGATAACGCCCAGCCGCATATTGTCAATGTTGTTGCTGAATATCTTGCAAAATTCAACGTGAAGTGCATCCCTCACCCTCCCTATAATCCTGATTTAGCCCCATGTGACTTTTTTCAATTCCCTATCTTGAAGAAACGGCTTCATGGGCGGCATTTTCCATTATCAGAAGCAGTGGTGAAGGCTGCGGAGGCGATTTTGAAGGGTCTCTCAAAAATGGTTTCCAGCATGTCTTTGAAGACTGGCAGAAACGCTGGGAAAAGTGCATCGCATTCAGGGGAGACGATATTGAGAAGGGCCACAAAAATTATGAGGATGAGTAAAGGTACGTTGTCAAAAAGAAATTGTGATCATTCTTTATTCAGCAGCCCTCGTATCTATGCTATCTTTGCACACCCACTGATATTTTCTGTTTTGAATCCATTGGTATGGATGAGCTTACTGTTAGAGTAAGTTCTTCGTACCTCTGTATATAGTTCCAACTTGTGAGATTTTTGTAAGATAGTAACACTTAAGATACATTGAAGAGGTATTGTCCTTGGTGGTAATTCATAAAACATCAGTGGCATTAGCAGTTTATGTTGTTATTTTAAGGCGAAATAGTAACAGCTGTTTTGACTTCCTTATGAATTACTGTTAAATGCTTATTTTTAGGAATAAATATATATTAAGGGAAGATTAAGGGTAACCTTTATATTTCCTTTATAACTTGGAGGTTATATTCGCAAACATTTGTGTATTATTTGGAATTTTAACACTATTGGGATATTGGAGTTGTCTTTGCCTACTATTGTTTAAAATTATACAGGTGTTACTTAAATGAATTACATGCATGCATTATGTGCTGTTATCTGAAACTTCATAGCACAGTAATGTATAGTTGTAAGGGTAAAATAAGATTGAAAAATGTAGTACTAACCTATATGTGAACTACGGACTTTCCGGCTTGCGTGCATTTGGACAATGGTGAACTATAAGGATAACCAGGACCAGCACCTAACACTTATTTATTGTAGGTCGCCTTGGGGAGTATTATCTCAATAACACGAGAATATATTATGGTTTACTGAAAAGTGTGAGTAGTTTAATTTAATGTGTACCTCCATATTGTTGGAGAGGCTTAGTTCGTAAAAGCATCGACATGATGAACTGTATATCCATTGTTTATGTCCCGGCTGTGGCAATGGAATTTTCAGTCTCAAACTTTAGCCTACATATGGTTACATATAAAAATTGATTAACAGAAGTCTTCTCGCTACAGTTGTTTATTTATATGAAAAATTAGATAAATAAGTGGGATTTAATTGATGACCTCACGAGCGTAATGAAGTTTAATAAATAGATAAATTCAATAACATTAATTACCTTATTAAATTTATTGAACAAACTATTGAAAAAATAATTATTTTGAATGCTATATATATGCTATATTAAGGTAAATGCATCATCTAGAATTAGAATTGGAAAAAAATGTATCAGACAAATTCTTACATACAAAAGATTTAGGTCAGGTTTGTAGATTATCACAACCATTTTTAACATGCTCAGTAGGAGATGGCGTGAGTATAGAAAATTGTGTCAAAGAAACGTAACTGTTTAACTTGTTTATCAAGCTGTATTGATCTTTGCTTCTTAAATCGACAGATTTCCATTTTAAGGCCGATTTCCAAGAGGAGCTGAACCGAAATCCAGCATCACGTACTCCTTTCAGAGGAAATCGCCAAAGCCTCCTCAATTCTCGGCTCCCAGTAACTGTTGCATATTGCCAAGAAGGTCGTCTCCCGGAAATTGGCTCTATGGTCGTTATCAAAACAATGCTCTGCCAGCCCAGACTTCTCAGGTTGCATTAAACCAATGCTCCGTTCATGTTCGTTTATTGTGGTAGCGATGGTCCTTCCGGTTTGTCCTATTTACGGTGTCCCACATTCACAGGGAATGCGGTACACTCCCGGAATTTGGAAGTCCAGTTTGTCTTTCATTGGTCTCAACAGATGTTAAATCTTCGGAGGTGGCTTGTGGATGGTCCTGATGTTGTATCTGGCGAGAATTCTGCTGATTCTGCCGGAGATGTTGCCGGTAGGCGGTAGGCTTATCTGACGCTTGCTGTATTACAGGTTTCCCTTTCCTAGCTTTGATGATCGAGGTTTCAACGTCATTTTCGGAGTAGCCGTTTTGACGGAGTATTCGTTTAATGCAACCTGAGAAGTCTGGGCTGGCAGAGTATTGTTTTGATAACGACCATAGAGCCAATTTTCGGGAGACAACCATCTTGGCAATATGCAACAGTTCCTGGGAGCGGAGAATTAATACTCACGCCATCTCCTGACCTGGCATTTAATTTACAGAAAACAGTATTTTTTTCAGTAATGCGAATTTTGATAGTGTTTTGTCTTTGTTTATATTGGTATCATATCCAGTGTTTCATTTGTGGTTATAACATTTTATAAATATCCTGACGATGGGAGCGATGCACACTCCCGAAACGTCGATATCTAATCGTCTTTTCACCTGGCTTGTTGCCCGAGAAGAAAGTGAGAATATTCATCGCCAGGAAAGCTTCAGGTCTTATTTTTAATATATTTATAAAAAAAGCTTTACAAAATTGGAAAATGGGAATATGGGAAGTGTCTGGGATAATTTTACAATTTATACATTCAGTTTCGCAGAGGACCATCCAGTTTTAGTCGAAAACTATGAAGATTCAGAATGTATAAGTAGAAAACTTATTGAAGAATATAATAGGTGGGGGATTAAAATTAATTTAAAGAAAAGAATGTGGAAATTAGGAAAATAATATCTAGTTTTGGAAGACGGGGTGAGACGCATAAAAAGTTGTGAAGAGAATATGCATTTAGGACTGAAGATAAATTCAAGCGGTAGTTAAGAAGGGGACAATAAATATAGAATTCAGAAAAGAAGAACAACAATATCCATGCTGAACGGGCTTTTATGGGTCAAGAATATAACTTTAGAAAAGAAATTAAAGATTTATAAATTAATAATATTTAGAAGTATGTTAACTTACGAAGCATAAACTTGAAAATTGAATAGAAAATTGAAATTAAAATTATTATCTGCCAAAATGGGCTGCTTCTGGAGATTCACTAGACGCTATAAATTAGAAAAAATCCCTAATAAAATTATGAAACTTCATAGTTAAATTTTAGATTTTATAAAATATAAACAGCTGGAGCAGTACAGACATGTACGGGGAATGCCTGAGATAAGATTACCAAAACAAATTTTGGAATGCAATCCACCTGGAAGACAAAGATGTGGTTGACGTAGATTTACATGGATGGAGAATGTCGAAAGAAGAGAAATGAGGGGAATTAGATCTGGATGATTTAGATTGGGAGGATAGAGAAAGGTGATGTATTGAACTTTGGATACAGAAAGATGTTTTAAGTTGTAAACCTGTTTACAAATAAAGTAAGTTAATTGATCAAATTGCTTACATGCCTTCACTGTTTATATTTCTCTTTGTGTTTTGTTATGTTAGTTTTGGTGAATCTAACAATCTATATGGAAAACAAATAAACAGATCCTCGGGAGGTGATAAAGCAGACAAATCTTATGGAAGTGATAAAACTTGGGATAAGTAGGCATGATTGTTGAAAAATGTGTTTCTGGCATCTTGCGACTTAAAGATGGTATGGTATGCCTTAGTGAACGCGCCATAATTATAGAGAAATATATTTTTGTTACTTGTAGCCGAAAGAATACGAAGAAACTGAATATTTTATTTTATACAAAAACTTTATTAAAGAGATTAACCTTTATTGCAAATGTATTTATACATGTACTCTGAAGTTTAATGTGCATTTTGAATGTATTTATATACGACATTGTTGAGCTTTATTAATAATATTACATTGTCCTCATTTAAAAACATTAATCTTGAAAAGATAATTTGCCTAGTTTTGATTTTAGGTTTAATTAAGCAGTTTAAAGTAAAATTATAATTTGTGGTGTCATAAATAACACATCTTATTTCGTGGGTATTTCCAATGAGTATGCGAGCGCAGGAACTTTTTAAACTTTTCAAAATATATGACAGAGTGCGTGTGCTTTTTTATTTATCTGAGCTGTATAACGGGGCTGGGTTAGCGCGGTGATGTCCTTTGCGGCTCTGGTGCTGAGGATCCGTGGTTCGATTCCTGGTTCTGGAGCGGCGATTTTAAGTTCTTTTCTAACCACGTCTTTGATTCTTATTAGCTCATTAAAAGTGTCCCAATGGCCAAACGCGAGTAGGTAAGAACTATGGTTCCTTGATTCAATCATAACTCTACCATCAGAAGTAAGGAACTGCGCTCCATCTCAGAAAATGATCCTATTATCCTTGAAATAAGAATAGGTACTCCAGAAGATCATAGACCTTATGTAGGATGGTAGAGATAGGTAATTAAACATGCAAATGTATACATTTATCCTCGGTAAAGACAACGGAGCTTGATCAACCCTTAAATAATTTGGTTTGAAAAAGTTAATTCCTGTGTTTTATGATACGAAGGCGGTCCAGAAAGTAACAGCAGTTTGTGCGTAGCGCGAGAAGTTGTGGTGGTAGCGCCGTCATCCACACATCAGCGAGTGCAATGCTCAATGCACTTCTAGTTTTTCAAAGGAGAGCATCTTACTGTCTTGTATCGTACTACTTTGCTAGATATAACCTGAAAACATGAGCGGCACAGTAGAAAATCCCGCTAAGTATGAGGTACGCGGTGCTTTAAGATTTCTTTTGGCAAAACATCACTTAACAGCCGAAATTCATCGTGAATTGTGTGCAGTCTAACATTATGAGCAAAGGTGTTATCCATCAATGCTTGGGACTTTTTTAACATTGAAGAACAAACATTAATGAAGAAAACTTTTGTCAAAGATGTCTTGGTGAACAAACTGAATGGGAAAACTCTCGTGAGAACCATCGGTTCACGATAATGGAACTTTCCGATAATTTTCTCGAAAGTTTTCGGAGTCTTTTGCATGAGATTGTGACAAAACACCTAGGCTATCACAAGTTTTGTTCTCGTTGGATACCAAAACTGCTGACAGTCGACCACAAAACCTAGGCTTTCTCTCTCGGTATGACACTGAAGGAGAAGTATTTTTGAACAGAATTGTTACCGGCGATAAAACTTGGGTGACCTACGTGGATGTTGAGAAAAAATGACGGTCAATGCAATGGGGACATACCACTTTTCCAAGCAAGCCAAAGAAAGCCCGTCAAACTGTCTACAAAGAAAGTCACAACTACAGTTTTTGGGATGCCAAGGACATCTTTCTTACTCGTTGATTTTATGGAACGTGACACAAATGTCAATTCTGAAGCACACTGTGAAACTTTGAAAACATTAAGAAGGACAATCCAAAACAAGCATCGTGGTCTTCAGATATTTGGTGTTGTGTTTCTGCATGACAACTCTGGTCCGCACACAGCTAGAAGAACAAATGAACTTTCGGCCAGTTTCAAGTGAAACGTTTTTAATCATTCCCCTATTGCTCAGATTTATAGTGATTTTCATCTGTTCCCATACATGAAAGAGTTACATCTCAGCGCGTTGCCAATGACGAAGAGTTTCATCACGATGTGACGGGTTGGCTACGTTCACAGGCGGCAGAGCATTTTGCAGAGCGTAGTTCAAAGAATGATAAAATTTATGACAAATGCTTGAATTTGTTCGGAGAATATGTAGAAAAATAGAAAAAAATGTTTTAGTTTTCAGATATACTACGAGTAATAATATTTTTTATTTCAACTGGTTTAATTTTTAATTCCAAACGGAGGTTACTTTCTGGATCGCCCTTGTATACAAGATGTCACTTGGCTAACGAAATCGTGAACATTTCTCATCTGATATCATTTACCATAAGAGTCGAACGGAAATGATGCCAATACTTTTTCCAACCTTGTAATTATTACTTTATCCTATTATAAGTGAGTACTAGTTTGGAATATGTCTTTCATGAAAGTGCTGTGGAAGTGATTGCTAATATTTTGTGGCTATTATGTAAATAATACAAGGATATAAACAAGGGTTGGATAAAATGTAAGCGTCACAAGAGGTCCTGGACAGCAGCAACGGTGTGGCATCTTGTGTGGTCATGAAAAATGATGGGCTGTTGCTCCTGAAATGTGGTCACTTTCGCCTGAGCTCTGGACGAAGGTAGTGTTGCAAAAACATGCAGCAATAGGCAGGGTCTACCGTCCCCCTTGGTGATATATCGTATTATTCCATCATTGTCGTAAGCACAATGAACATCACTTTCACAGCACTTTGTGTAGCGCGAACTTTCTTTGGACAAGGAGAAGCGGGATGCCTCCATTCATTGGATTGGCGTTTCAATTGTGGTTCGTACGAGCGAGCCCAGCTTTGGTCCTTAATGGTGATTAATCGAAGAAAGTCGTTCGTTACCTTCCCTTTGGTACCGGCCCAACAAATCTTGTACGACTGCAAAGTGGTGCCATTGTTGCAGCTCGGAAAGTTCATGGGGTATCCAACGTGCTGCAATTTTGCGATAACCCAGAATGTCGTGGAGAATTTGGAGCACTGTTTTGTGGCATACTCCGACTTCTGCTGCCAATTCATGTGCAGTCCATCGGCGATCAACATCCAACAAGGAAGCAAAGAGTTCTCTACATAGGGTCGTCCTGTACGGGGGCTACCATTCACAGCTTCTCTGCCTGCTCTTAACGCTTTAATCCATCGTGCGACTTTGCTGTATGGCAACGCTGCATCACCACAAGTTTCACTCAGTCTCTGTAAACAT